>QNGE01005101.1:32841-45364 GCA_008508345.1 Paragonimus westermani | reverse complement strand
TACAACCAATTATTGTGTGTACTCATTTGTTTGCTCGTGTCGAGCATCATATATTGGTCGTACTACAAGGCGATTGTCGGACAGAGTGCGTGAACACCATCCTGCGTGGTTGAACAGTGGTGTGATTAGAACGGTTTCAAGCACGATTGTTGCTCACTTGACCGACTCCAATCATTCTGTCAGTAAGAAGGATGCTTTTCGGATTGTCTACCGAGTGCCAATGAATCGATCAATAATGGTGAGATTTCGAATGTTGACCGTTGCCGAAGCCATCAGCATCCGATTGCGCAACCCTGCGCAACCCTCTGCACTCAGAAGCAGTTCGTGCGGACACTTAACCTCCCCTGGCTCGCAAACAGACCATATTCTGTTCTCCGATCCCACTTGTTGAATGGAAGGCGATTTGGCGTGAATTGCCTACAAAGGCGCTCTTTCAAATTACATTGGTTTCTAGGTGTATTGCAGAATTATTCTTTAATTCTATCTGTCACGTGCTTTTAGGAAAGCAATACGTATAGGCTTATTCAAGAAATCTGTCTCAGAAGCGTTGCAAACCTTAAGTGTCGTCCGAAGTTATGCTCGCCCTCAACAAACAGGTGTTGAACGGATGAGTAACTGAGCGGAGTCGGCAGAAATAATCTAATTTAGCAGGTGATCGTATATCAACCAGTTCGACAAAAGTAGCATGTGTCTGAATCCATTATTTCGGAACGGATCTGGGAACGCCACCTAGCTTGGCTTAACAGTGGGAAAACGAAGTCTGTCAGCAGCGCTATTCTATCACACCTGTTGGATTCAAATCATGCTGTCAACGTAAAGGACGCACTGCGCGCACTCTACGGAGTTAAGACCATCCAGCGGAGAGCGGTGAGGAGTAGGAGTCTGTCTACGGCAGAGACTATTGGGATTCCTATGTATAACCCAACCCTGTGCACCCAGAAGCGGTTTGTTCATGCTCTGGATCTGTTCTGGTCAACTCCCACCATGTTAGCCTGTCATGCAACATTGTTCAAGTGGGTACTTGATCACAGCGTCAAATTGAACCGATTGACCTCATTAACTACACGTCCCCCGTTTACTCCCCTAATGATTCACCCATAAAATGTGTGATATAAAGGTGATTTATTTAGCCTTATGATGAATCACCGAAAACAAGCTTGTTCATTACACATTATTTTTCATGGCTACGCTAGGAATTTTTAGGAGATTCAAGCAATTCATTATTTCTTGGATATTTTTTTACGATTGAATGCGGTTCAAATCAGACTTTAACTCTCTTATGAAATGATTTGTTGATTTATTCCTTTATTCTTCCTTATCAGCTTAAATTGTGGAAATACCTATAGCACCTTAGATTGCTCGCTGTAGAGTAGCACCATCATCATTGGTCGTCTGTTGTACTTGAGCAACATTCTTCGAAAGTAAATTACAATCCACTGAGTAACTTAGTAATATACTACCAGTCGTCATTAAGCATCTATTGGACAGCGGTTCAAAAATACACCCGTCGTATGATCAGGAAGACTAGATTAGATCCAGCCAAACAAGAGGAAACGAAAGCGAGGGGACCTAGTAACCGGAAACAATAATGTATTCACTCAAATATTTAATATCATTTTGCCTCAACCTTGAATACAAATAACAGACCTATAAGTGGACACGAGGCAGCATCGAATTGAAAGCCTTCTCGCATTTTTTACTGTTACATTACATGGTTTCCTCACGAATACTTTTGCCTCTGCCCTACGAGGGCTCACCGACGATCGCTGGTATAGTGCCGACATACCGGTTAAGTTATAACAGTTTGCCACAGAACGTTAACTGAGTTTAACAAGCGAACAAAGTAACATTATTTCAATGTGATTTGAACTTTACTCCCATTTGATCGCAGTTCCACACTTACAATAAAAATTCCAATCAGCTTTCTCGGAAACGAAACAATGCACTCAAATTTAGCACCTATTAAACCTTACCGGTAATGCATATCCTTGTCATGACTGGGATTAGAACAATGGCCATGTTTTCATAACGCACCCCTGCTGATCACTACGCCAATAACCTCACATTAGAGGCGACTGGCTCAGAGTTTAGAAACACGCGGCCGCATTTTTCGAAAGAGGCTGGCTGGGAAGTCTATCTGAATGCGAGCGCTGCGATCAAATGTGAGTGATGGTCAACTTGAAAACAAATTAACTTGCTTGATCGTCTGAACACAGCACGCAGTAACCACTCCGTCAGCCCTGCCTGCTGACTCCGCGGCCAGAACTTCTCTCCAAGTGGAAGACAGGGGGAATCATTGGATTGTTGAACAGTATTTTCATTACTGGTCAGTAGTACAGAACCTTAGTCGATACGAAATTAATATATTACATTACTAACAGAAAGATTTGGATCACCAGATTTGCTGGCCGAAAAACCTATCGAAATGCAAGGACTGTGGTTAATGGTGAGTGCTGTTCTACTTTCCAGTAGCGTTCCTGCCAACGGTTTTTAAAATGACACACTAGGTAAATACTTGAAAATGAGCAAATTTCGGATATTATGACTTTTGTCTAAACCCGAACCGGCTGCATGAATAGAATGATCAGACGCGGCGAGTGTTGTACCAGTGAGCCATACAACTACGACGGTAAGGAAGCAAATTCATAAATGGAAACCCCACACAACACAGCGTCACAGGGAAGCCACCAAACCGTCCTGTACCCGGTTCACGTCCGATCTACTACCACACATCCCATAGGCAGACCTATTCCAAAATTAAAAATCAGTCGAACAGCTTACTGCATACCAGAGTCGCATTATTGACTAGATTTTAATTTATTTAGTCTTAATTTGCTACTGATTTAGCCGATCATTTTCGATTCACACTCAAGTGCCCTCAAAATAATCAAATTTACTACTCGGGATGTCCAGTTACGTGGATCGATTTTGAGTTAGTGAGATTCTTACCAAGCTGATATTAATCTGAAAATGACTGCTCCAAATGGCATGGTTCGGCACACAGGTGAACGAAACAGCTATAACATCAAATTAGAAGGAAGTCATGCATTGCAATATGTGAACATTTCGTTTACTCTCATCAGTCACAAACGTACAAAATGCCAGTTTTAAACACCATACGGATAAGGACAAACAGGAAGTAGACACGCCTGCAACCACAACAAGTGGTATGTAATCACGACCGTGGCAACCCGGTAGGTTGCCTCAACCACTTTTGTGCCCATAACATCGACTGGTTAGTTCAGATGAGCATCGCTTCGCAGAAATCTGGTAACCTTGGGTTTTGATTGCGCAACAGTATCGTGGACGAGTTTGATGGGTCAACTGGGTCACCTGTAACCATAAGTTGTTTAGCAATAGATGACGATGGATTTCGAGCTGTCAATGCATCAATTTGAGGCTGGTGCGTCATCAGTTGTTTCTACCACTTCCGGATATGTTCGGCGACTCGTTGTCATAGTGGTCTAGAGTCACCCTTGAAATAACTAGGTGTAGAACTCGTCGTTCTATGCAGCGCTCTCTTCCACGATCAACCGAATTGAGCGTGTTTCCTGGTAATGGTTTCGAACGTGCACAACCTTTCTTCTACTCACGTCACTCAGACCAACTGGAGGTTTTCTCACTTAAACTGAAGTTCAGAATACGTCTCAATATTGTTATCGATTTGAACGTACAAGTTCAATTTGAATGCATGCACGGTCAACTTAAGAAACTGCCACCCAAATCGTCTGAGACGGGCTGTTTTCCATGCAAAATTACTGGATATCTCCGACCAGTTTTATCGACGCCCATTCGCCAACAGTGCTTTCGAAAACAGGAAAACGATCGGGTCATGAAAGTACTAAGAGATATGCAACACCTGGTATTCCATAAGCCGGATAAAGGCTCTGGTGTTTTCTTTATGACCAAGGACGATTATATTTAGAAAATGTACACCATTTTGGAAGATCAAAGATCGGAAATCAATATACTGTTAGAAAAGCAAGCTGTAAGGCAAATTCAGATATTGTTGTTACTTGGACACATATTTGAAGATCAAGTGGACAGCTGAAACTAGTTGGCACAGAAACAACTCGATTAAGAGTTGCTCCAAAAGTACACAAGGATGGTGCACCTCTAAATCCCATCTTGTGCATGAATAATTTTGCTTGCCATAAAGTTACTGGTTGGTTAGTGGACAGTTTAGATCAAGGCCGCAAATTTTATCCTCAGAATGCTTGAAGGACTCTTTTGAACTAACTGAAATCTTAAAAACCACTTTAGCATGTACCCAAGTAATGTGTTCCATGGATTTGGACTCTCTTTCTACAAATGTTCCTCTTCGTGAGACGCTCATTTTATATGACTTCATTCCGAGTGAGAACTGTGGTACAGGTGTTCCACTTGAACACCTCAAGGGCCTTATTTTATTATGCACAGAAAACATTTCTTTCCACTTTGAGGGACTTGCTCACGAACAGTCAGACGATGTTCCCTTAGTCCATTAGGCCCAAAACTAACGAAAATTTGGGGAATGTCTGAGCAGCAGGTCCCGGCATTCTTAAAAGTAGTTTGCAAAAATCTTCTGTATACCCTATCGTATGTCATTTCACTTGAAGCAGCGGTGGCGTTTACATAGGCAGAGCTGATCGACAACCTTGGCAGTGAGTCGTCGAACATATCCGGAAGTGGTAGAAACAACGGATGACGCACCAGCCTCAAATTGATGCATTGACAGCTCGAAATCCATCGTCATCTATTGCTAAACAACTTATGGTTACAGGTGACCCAGTTGACCCATCAAACTCGTCCACGATACTGTTGCGCAATCAAAACCCAAGGTTACCAGATTTCTGCGAAGCGATGCTCATCTGAACTAACCAGTCGATGTTATGGGCACAAAAGTGGTTGAGGCAACCTACCGGGTTGCCACGGTCGTGATTACATACCACTTGTTGTGGTTGCAGGCGTGTCTACTTCCTGTTTGTCCTTATCCGTATGGTGTTTAAAACTGGCATTTTGTACGTTTGTGACTGATGAGAGTAAACGAAATGTTCACATATTGCAATGCATGACTTCCTTCTACTCTGGTAAAGTGGTTAAGGGGAGCTGTCTTTTAAACTTCTCAAAATATGCTGCTGTAATTTGCACTCACAGCGTGTGCGGTCGGACACAGTTGATACAAGAATGGTTGCTACAGTACCAGCTTGAAGTGTTTCTCGGAGAACACGTCATATCTTTTAACCTGTGCACACATGATGTTGCCCTTCGAAAACAGTCTCGGAACGGAAATTCGCGATGTGAAGTTGACGATTTTTGTACGGTTAAAAACGGTTCACTCTCCCATGTTGTCTATACCGTCGACAGATTTTCGGAGATACTGCAGACCTACTGGCTACGCGTCGACAGACGACATTTATAGACTACTGTCCGATAACTATGCCGTTTGAAGCTCGTAGACATTTAATGATTCTGATCAACCGAGGCACACATTCTGCACACAATTTATTCTCAGTTTACTTTAACAAGCTGAAAGGTACAATGAACGAACTTACGCTGCTGACAAAAACTAATTGGAACTCGATGAATTAGATGGTTTGCTTACTCTGGTTCTACTCGATAAGTTCAAAAGTGAATAAATTACCTGGATTCAGGATAACGTGTATTTCTTTAAAGTGTTTGTGTTTCGCGGATTTTGAATTCTGAATTGTTACCGCAAAGGAGGCAACTTGTTTAGAGTTTCGCGCGCTACATCATACATAGTATAACACTCTGTCATTGCTGGATACTACAAACCTAATAGCATGCACTGAGGGGGAAATTATAAAAAAATCATGTTATTTGACTCTCACCCACTGGTAAAGTCTACAACAAGGCATACATGTAGATATGCGTTCTACTGATCAGTGCCATGAAGATATGGAACACAGGTCAACTGAAGGTAAGCTATAAAAATTCACCAGCCACCACAGAGAAAGGATAACTGAAAAGCCTAATCCGTCACGAAGTGGAGTATGGAGAGATAGTTCGCAACCGAAGGTACTATATTAAAAAGACGAACAAAAGGCTATTCGTAGGATATTCCATTTTTATTTCGGACGAAAACATCCTAAGAAACGAACATATTTATATCGGTTCACTGGGGGCAGTATTTCCGTGAGGTGAGGGATGGTGATCACTAATGTTCACTTAGTCAAACTCGTGAAATCTAGTTATGTAGCGCCAGTGAATTGGATTATAAACGTTTTCGGAAAATCGGTACTCCTACGTAACAGATCGATCCGGGCTATCGATACAGGGCCACGGAAGGTTGTGTTTTGACCAGACGTTTTTGTGAGCATAACGGAGGCGAATGTAGNGTAGCTTGTTCCACGAAACGATAAACACAATAAGAGGCAGCATGTACAGGCAATATATCTTTCAGCTGGGGACGCAAAGGTGGTGTGGGTGTAAACCGAATATGTAATTGAGCTGAGAAATAGGTTTTGTTAAGCGCGACGTTAAGTTTCCTGGTTATATTTTCAGCATTACTATCGCCTTTGAAAGGCAAAGTAATATAGACAGGTTTTTTGTCTACAGTTTGCGGCACACCCACCTTTGTGATAACTATCATGTGCTTACAAATAAACTGTTCTGGGTAGCCATTTTCAAGGAGTGTGTTAAATATAAACTGTTTTTCTTCCTCTATGGTGTCGTCTGAGCAAATTCTCATGGCCCTATCTAGCAAACACCGGACTCGGTTTTTCGTTTGTCTCAAAAGTACGAAGCTATTAAAATTTGTATACTGTCCTGTCCAGGTTGCTTTACGATATACCTTACGTTGTATTGTATCGTCCTCACGATGTGACATGAACACATCTAAGAACGCCATCCCTGCTGGTGATTCGGACTCCAGAGTGAATCGGATATTCTTATGGGCACTGTTGAATTGCATTAGTGCTTTATTGCGACATTCAGATTCGTTTGTCATGCAGATAATGTCATCTAAACACTATTTATAAAGAGTCAATGACTTAATGTGGTCTGCTAGTGAACCACTCTCAAGCTTTGCCATGGAAATATCGGCTAGTAATGGACCTAACGGTGAGCCCATTGCTACTCCGTCCTTTTGGCGAGATGGCTTGCCCGAAAACCTGAACTGAACGTTGTAGGTGCAGCGATACAAAAGCTGCTTTAGTTCACCTACTGGTATCCCCACGTTTATGCCATTACTCTCTATATACCAACCGAGAAACTCGATTGTCTCAGTTAGTGGGAAATTTGTAAAGAGAGACGTGTCGTCAAGCGAGAATAAACACATTCCCTTTGCACTCAGTTGTTTCACCGTTTTGACAAATTTAAAAGAATCTCTAAGACTGCGAATCGCTAGCTTCTTCCTGACCTGCTCTAACAATTCGGCTAGCCATTTTGCCGTTGCATGATACGGCGAATTACTTATGTCTAAAATCGGCCGTGGGGGCACTCCGTTTTTATGCACTTTAGGCAGCCCTTAAAGCCGGGGAATTACACTACCAACTGGTCTAATTCTTTCGGAGGTGGTTGAGTCACTCAGTCCCCGTTGTTTCATACATCTCAGTGTTTTCGTTATTGCCTTCGCAATGACCACCATTTTGTCCTTTTCAGTTCCTGTACAAACGAATTTGGTTTTGTCTGCCAATAGTGCATTCATCTTAGCCAAATAATCGGCTTTATCCAGCATGACGATTCCAGCATATTTGTCAGGCCTGGATATTACTATATCCTCATTTCGCCTTAGTGACTCCAGTGAGGTTAGGTGCTGTCGAGTGGGCAGATTTTCACTTAGGGTTACACTGATGTTACATTGACCCAGTTGCCGTATGTCGTTTCGCTGTCGAAGTGTTCGACGAAAACCGACTTATATCAATGTAACACCCGACTTTTCGTGATTTAGAATGATGGAAATTCGTCTTCCTTAATTAGCCGATAAGGCTAATTAGCCCCGATAGAATTAATAATGTTTTATAATCACTTGACCATTATGTAAATTAATGTGCGTTGAAAGAGCTCTATGTTTCTTTGCTGATAAATGTAACGTTAGCTGTTCGTTAGAAGAACCACCGCGTATGCTCATTGAGCTCTAGTAAAGTAACAGTTTGCAGATGCTTACGGGTTTGTATTTTGTTAGAACACGTTTATGATTTTGGAAGACAGCACCGATAGCCTATTGCTACACAGTGGTGTTCATTCAATGATTTACTTGACTAAAGCAGCCATAAACTCGAAAGACGTTATTGGTTGTGGAAGATTCACTAAGACGTGAGGTGATGTAAATAGAGTATGTTTAAGAGTTAAATGTCACCTAGGGCACGCGACCGGTTTCCCGGTTGTAACCACGTATGTGTACTCCGTTAACTACCATGGCGTATATTGGCAGAACGTAAGCTAAAACTTGTGCAAAATGAATACCTCTTTTGTCCATGAGGGTCAGGAACAAACCGTAGCACTACCTAGGTGGATAAATATGATATTATTTGGACTGTTGTTACGTAACTATTCATGAGCAATCTCAGATTCCGACAGCAAATAAGCGTTTCGTATTTTCTGTACTTACTTTACAGTCGGCTCAAACCAGTTTGCAGTTTCCAGAATTCATTGTCAGTTTCATATTCATTGGAAGATTTTATGTTAATAAACCGGCTTATTGTGACAGTTTGGCCTTTTCTGCACCTTCAGACCCTTTCGAAAACCTGAATTCGGTCGGTAACGTTATTATCGTTTATCAGTCTGCTCGAAACATCAGTCATCTGAAGCCGAGGTGTTTGTTTTATCGATTCACACAACCATATTGGTCACCAAATCGATAGCGGTTCTAGTATTCGTGTAAGTGATTTCGGCTGAGTGAATGAGATTTGCAATCACATGAATAACTGTAATCGGCACACTAGACAAATTAGTCGATAGTGTTTGAAAGATTTAGTGATAAATCTTTAAACACGTATACTGTGTTTAATTACTGACGGGATGTTCCTAAGTTTGCACTCTCATTCTAAATGAAGGAGGCTGGAACCCCTCAAATTTCATAGCGTTGTGATGTCTTAATGAGTTCGTAAAAATTGATGTGACCAACTTATTACTACAACTCATGTGCAACTAATATTGCAATAATTCACGTTACTTATGGAAACGTGATTGGGTAGAGTTTGATTGCCTCCAGAGAATATCGGGAAAAAGTAAGGGACAACGTACGTGATGGTTGGCATGCGATAGCACAATTATGCTCAGTGTGAGATCAGTGACGCAGTGGTCAATAGGGTTGCCCCACAAAAAAGTGACTGCAGTCTAGGTCTCGTCAAGGATGTGCACAAGTGACCACCAGTAACAAAAGCGAAGCTCACGTATTTTGCTTCTTCTCAGACTGGGGTGTCTGAAATACTTATGGAGAGGCGGCAATTGTAAATGATATTTTGGTTTTATGAAACGAAGCATTTGCAAATTTCTTCTGCGGTGCGTAGGAAAAATGCTTAAAAAAGTTTGATAGCAGGTCACAGGATGTTTATCCCAATGTTTCTTTCGTTCTGGGAATCTGTAGTACTCATCAGTTCTTTTTTGTCTAAATAAGAGAAGGGCTTATATTTCCGAAAGCTCAACAAAATATCATGGATTTGTTGTCTCACATAACTTTTCAAAAATTGTGCATCAGAATGTTGACTGACGACTCAGGAGTATACCCGTTTAGTGACAGACTGTCCCGGGAAATATGACAGAAGTTGTGTAGGTGTAATGTGTGTGTGCAGTGCTGATGAGACTGTTGAAAGTTAACGCAAGTGTCGTAAAATATATAGTGTACGACTCATTAGGTTGTCCTCAATAAACGTAATGAATTTTCAATAAATACCACATAAAGCTTACTACTTAACACTCTTGGATGTGCGGATGTGGTGTCCAGCTCTTATATATATTCATATATTCAAACTGTTTGCTTCAAATAGGTACAAAGGCTTCTATCAGCGGGTCCGCAAGAAGTGAACGTGCAACTCCCAGAACGTGAATGACAGTGCCATGTATTCACTGCGCACGTGAAGCAATATAAAGGATGTTGCAAACACTGGGCCTCCAAATCTCGCACAAGCCAAAGTCAACACTCCGTTCGGCTCTGATGAACGCTAAGGATCATGTAGATCCACACGAACATTCTGGCCTGATCTGCACGGTCCCATCCTCGGGTGAGCCCAGCAGTAAGTGAACAAACAGCTGCGCACACGCGTGCACGAACACAAATTAGCGATACGACGAGCCGACCCTAGATCACAACTGTGGCACCACTGCGCGGACACAGGTGCGAGGTCAACATAGACCATGAAAAGGTGGTCGCGCGGGCGAAAATGAAAGGGGAACGGCTTGTACTGTAAGGTCTTTATTCGCGGAATTCGTTNTCTAGTTTACACGGTCTGCCCATAGTGCGCAAAGCAGGTTTTCAACCGGTCTTATCATGCTCTGGCCAAATGGCTTATCGGTCTAGTAGAGCCCACCAGTTTGGAGCCAGAAAAACAATCTCTGGGACACGTTTCGCTTCATTGACGTGTTCCAAGACCTGAACCTAAACATTCGATGTTGCTTCACTACTTACGAACGTGCCTCTACAAGAGGCAACTGAATACTTACGTAATTATGTCGAATGTAACAACAAACGCGTGGGCAACCCAAAAGACGAACTGAGAGAATTGCTGGTGCTTTGTAACTGTGACGTTCATTTTCTGCTCAACAATGCAGTCTGCCAACAGTGAGATGGGGTGGCAATGGGCCCACCTCTAGTTCCCCTATTAACTGACGTTTCCATGGGCAAAATGCAGACTAATCAATTCCTTGCAATCATTGAACAATTTCCGTCTTAGAAACGTTATACCAGCGAAAGATCTGCACGCCTAGCACTTTACAACCCGACAGATTTTCTGCAAGGAGTGTTCATGCAAAATGGCTACCCAATGCGTTTCATCTAGAAGGCGATGCAGGCGGTGGAGTCAAAAGTTAAGTCATTTTCTGTAGATAGGAATCTTGCGTTTATTAGTCGCCCTTTCAAGGGATTACCCATGGCCGAAGTTATCTCAAGAAAGTCAGTTGAAACAACCTACCCTGCCGCTCAACTGTGCGTGGGTTTCCGTTCAACACCCGTTTTCATGTCACAACTTAAACACAAACTTCCATGTTCTACAACCAGTTGTTGGGTGTACACCTTTGTTTGCTTGTGCCGAGCATCATATATTGGTCGTACTACAGTGCGACTATCTGATGGAGTGCATGAACGTCATCCTACGTGGTCGAACAGTGGTGTGAATGAAACGGTATCAAGCGTAATTCCTGCTCACTTGACTGACTCTAACCATTCTGTCAGTAAGAAAGATGCCTTTCATATTGTCTACAGAATGCCGTGGAATTGATCAAAGGTGGTGGGATTCGAATGTTCATCGTTGCCGAGGCCGTCAATATCAGATTGCGAAATTCTGACTACGATGATCAGGAGAATTTCGAGCGGGTACTTAACTTTCTCTAGCCTAATTTCAAGGAAGTTCGTAGTGGGAAAGTGGGTGTGTGCTCGACCCTCATCCACTTCCAATTTAAAATGCCTTTCCTGAAGACCAGTCGTAAAGTAGTCCTATCAGACATCGAATTGAAAGAATGCATTAGGATTTGGAAACAATCTGTAGCTCTAGCAATGTTAGAAAATTTGATAAGCAGTTAGTTCTAGCCTAATCTGAGACCAACGGCAACAACCAAGAGAAAAAAGTAAAGGAGCTCTAGGTAGGCTCCACTCCACTCGGCGACACTCAAAAGCGCACCAGGCGAACAGCGCCTGGAAACTTCGAGTGCATTGAGCAATGCTCAAAAAGGTCCAGGTTGAACGATCTTGAAGAGTGAAATAATAAATGAGTCGTCAGGAGTGGAGCAAGCATTCAATGCATGTCATTAGTTGCACGATGGAAGACAGCGGTAGTGAGTTCATATCAGGCCTCCTATAGCAGGCGTACACAGAATCATACGTACAGAACGGACAGGCAATAAAATACGGTTAGAGCAGAGATCCTTAGAGAAGCCACATGGTCGCTGGTCACTACTGCTACCTTGACCCCCGACCTATACTGCTACCTTGACCAGGTGGTCGGGCTTGTGTACTGTTTTGATCCGGCGGGCAATGCTGACTAGGACTCCGGTCCTCTCAGGTGCAACCTTGTCAGATAGGCCAAAGGGGGCAGTCAGACGAAAGGCAGTTACACTCATAGGATTGTATGTCGCACTACTGACCGCGTAAGAGTGCTTATATAGTGAGGCACGATCCTATGGGCATACAGAAGATCTATTTTTATAGTTGCGGCTCTACTGTCTTCCGTATCAGGAGGAATGGGATTAGAAAAGGTACCCTGAGACAAAAAGCACTCTGACCGCCCAACGGTTGACCGTGACCGCCGGCGTATTATCCAATACGGTCGAAAAACATCAGATATCTCTCAAAAGCCCGATGTAGCTTCGAGTACATCCGCTGCGCGCAGCAGTGTTCAGAATCAGACATTATTGTCTTATTCACTGCGCC
>QNGE01005101.1:7025-24159 GCA_008508345.1 Paragonimus westermani | reverse complement strand
GGCACACCTCCCAGTCTTATTCCTTCGGGTTTACACTGGATACGTGGTGTGTTGGTGGAACTGCAATTGGTGCAGCGCAAGCCAATTGCAGTGATGGATAAGCGCAGGCGTCCTTTCGCTTCGGTCACTGTGACAGGCTAATCCGAATCGGATGCCGCCAACCAGATATGATTACGTGATCATTGCATTTGTCTTTTGTCTTCACGACGTCTTTTGAACTTTACCATAATAACCCGCAAACTGTGGCATGTACCTAATGAAATGCAGCAAAATGTGTTCAATAAATAGATTGACGTCTCCGGTCGAATTTGTTTCGGGAAAAACTTGTTCTGACATCCACGAGTCTCAGAATAGTGACCTCATCAATGAGCGTTTATTTTTCAGTTCTGAGTTTTTGTCTTGGCACAATGATCCCTACAACATTTTGTGAGTAATCGAACAGTAGTAGTCTTGTTAAAATGCACTTTGCAGAACTGTTCAGATGGCGTTCCTGCTTGAGAAATTCGCCATCAGTTCTAAACCACGTGACTTTCAATATCCAAATCATCGTTACAAATCTGTGGGTATGCATCTTCAACTTACGCCCTACTCCTATTGAAATTTACATAAGCAGTCTTATTGATATTGCAGCTCATGTCCCAGGTCAATTTATCGACTGGTTTCAAACATCACTGTAACCGCATTTAAGGTCAAATGTAATTAATGTAGATAATTTTGTGAATGGAGCGCTTTTTAGGCTTTTCGATTGGCTCACTACCATGATAACTTTTGCATGCGTTGGCTGAAAGTTATAGTTTTAGCTTTCTGGGACAGTTCTGATGCGCATTTTAACTGGCTAGCTATCAGCTTCTACACGGCTAACGATACTGACATTGAGTAATGCAAATGGGCAGCTGGGTACCACTGTACGCACATATTTGAACTTAATGGTTGATACTGACGAAGCTAATCTCGTTCAAGCATGCTATTTGGGTGTGATTGTTAGAGAATCAGAAATAATGAACGCTGTTTCACCAACTTATTAGCAGTGCACAGAAGGTGATAGCTGTCAAAGGTTTTGCAGCATTACTCAGGTGGCACGTACAACCCTTAGCGTAGCCGAAATACAGACAGTCTTTTACACACGGCTCACTTTGGGCTGACGTTCTTCAGAGCCCATCAATAACTTCCACATTGTCTGGCCTGTTTAGCACGAGATTGCACCTTATTTTATCTGACTGAAACGTTTCTGTGACTCACCTTCTAGCTCGTCTCAATCCCTAATCTCAAATGGGTGGCAGGGACCGAATTAGCTCAGTCACGACCAGTCGGCAGCTTTCAAAGACTAGATACTGTTAACTAGATAGCCCGTTTGCAGTCAAATCTTGGCGGGTCAATCAACGGTCGATGCCACAGTGATATTACAACTTGTAGTAGGTACTGGCACCGGAGTACCGGGACATATGGTCCGTGCATGTTCAAGTAAGTACTGCAATGGAATTACACATTGTGTCCAATCAAAGCAGATGTATCGGTCGAATATTCAGCCCTTGGTTGCATACCGTTCACTTTCCAACCGAAGTAGTGGCAGTCTGGAAAACCACTATAATAGACATACAACTCGACGCATCATGGGCATATCAGTCTGGTATTAATTTAAAAAAAACTGCAAGTGCACCAAAAAGAATGAGGTCATGGCACATAAGTCTTACAATTCATAACATTCTCACACAACACATCAATGTATTTATCCTGTTTTTACATTGTAGTTATTTAGTTCAGACATGACCATGTTTTATTGGTTGGTCAAAAAGAAACGTGTAACTGTCTGCAAACTAAGCAAGTGATTTCTGGCAAACTTGCTTCTGATTAATGTCGTTGTATTGTGAGAATATACATTTGGGGGATTGACATGAAAATGGCTATCAGTATATTCAACTTTGTTATCCACAGTTGTATACGGAACTGACGCCAGTGCACTCTACGGTAAGGATGTTTAAGAGCTTTGTACGTCTAGATCTTGAAGTATGGATACTTTCTACAATTTGTTTATAGATTTTGAGCACTAAAACAGTTAAGCCGGAGCCGTCCTCACTTTATCCTATATGTTGGTTACCGACGTCTGTCATGGCTATCGTATACTGTTGACTGAAACAAAATAACACCAGCGCATGCATATCACTACAGGTGCATAAGAGTGTGGCAACTCCAATGTTACCTGTACCTTCAATCTAGCGCAAACACAAAAGAATATACCATAGATAAAATGAAACATGTGAGAATTCGTCTACTAACCACAAGACAGGTGCTTACGGACAAGAATGAACGGTCCATCATTTATAATTTGATCACTAAACCACCCCGTGAAAATTGTGGCAAACGGCGACAAAACATTCAGAATAAATGGTATTGGGAGAAAAAAGCAATTCACTTAAATCCAATCTGACCTTGTGCAATTAGCTACCAGTTTCTGTTGGTTTTCTGGATATCAGGTTACTTTTGACAGCTCTTCAACGATGACCCTTTCACTCGAACATCACTTAACTCATATTGGTTGTTGAGGCTAAAGATATGTGAGCAGTTTGATGAATGTGGATGTAATTGTGTGAAAGAAAATGCCTGCCCACCTGTTCTAATGCAAAACTGTTTATGCACGCAGTATATCTTCCGCTGTTCCTAGCGAAAATGTACATGTATTTCATCCAGCATGGCTCCGTTGCACCAGTTCGGCAGTGACATAGCGCCATTGCGAGATTTTACCAATCCGTTTCCTATCGTAGTTGGTAATCACAAAACACTCAGTGTATGTTCGTATGACAAATACAGACAAACCGTTTACGGACAGCATACAACCACATCGGGTGTCATGCAATCAAGATGACGACAACTATACATGGACTGTCTCAGCCACTCCTGTGAACACAATGCCGGCCGATAGGTTCTGTTCACCACAAGTTCACTATATACTGACAACTTCGGAGTTCGTTTGCACAATGACAGTACGAAAGATCTAGATGAGCCAACGTTCTGCTCTGTTGTCAAGAGGTGCTTAGAAATTGATGATATGAGATTTCAAGCAGCTGGTTCACCAACTTGAGGCTGATGTGTCATCAGTTGCCTGAACCATTCCGAACCGTGTTCGGCCACTTGTGAAAGCTATCGATCTCAACTGGCCACGCATAATGTATCTATGTGACAACTAGAGACCATGGGTAATTCGTGGAACAAATACTTCTATCCAGGAAGATTGGCGTGTTTGCATACTCATGCTGTTCGTGGAGTGGTAGACAGAATTGTAAAAGCTGAAGCCCCCTTTTTACGACCTCCAACGAACTATCAACAGAATGTTTCTGTGGCTAGTTCTTTAAGCTGAGCAGTAACAGATATTGTCTTAGCAATGAATGAAATGTTGGTTTTATGCAGTGTGACCAAATCGTCATTGTATTATTCACGTTGCTTTGTCATTCAACGTTCCTAATAATGTTAATCTTGATCTCATTTATCTACTGAAGTTGAATCGATCAACAGATCATTTTTTGTACACTAGTTAACAGACGTGTCAGCGACAAATTACAGTGTTCAGTTCATCGAATAACAAGATGTAGATGTCATTATTTTCATCCTTCCAGTCTCGCCTCCAGTGTGAACAAACTTGGTTTGGCCAGAGCACTAGTTCATAGGGCAGAAGGCAGAACAAGAGAAACCGAGGAAAATGCCCATAAATTAGCTGAGACACGTAATAGGGTGAAAAAGCGCAGTGAACCAATCCATTCTGCTTGGAGTTATGTATTCCTGGTGTTTCAATTTAAATGGGAGCATCTAACAAACAATACTGTACATAAACTAAGGTCTGTTCTAGTAGATGCACCTATTTCAAACCATTAAAAGACCTGTTCTTCATGAATGCGGATGCGCTGTGTTTAACTACGTGATCTGTCACGTCGTGTACTGATTCGCTTGCAGCTGCGGTACTGTTTATGCTAAAACTCAGCAAATGATGTCTTTTGGTCCAGATGAACTTGTTAACAGGGATCAAACATGTTGATCATTTGATCGTCGAGTGGATTAGTATTTTGTTTTAGGCGAATAGGCAGTCCAACAGCATACGTAGCTTGCATGGCTAAAAAGTTTACGAACACAGTTTAGTTCGTATAAACTGAATATCAGCAATGTTCGACCACAGTTGTGGCATTCACGTTGACTCTCCAGTCGGTCCCTTTCGAAAAGTATTTCTTGTTAAAGATCGTCAGTATTGCGTATCCTTGCCACGGATGAGACAGGAACTTTGGCTACGCTTTAATGAGGCATCCGTGCTGCCTTGTTGTGTAACCGGACAAAGCGTAAGCAACTTTAGGGTTGACGTGCACACTTTTGAGTATGTGTGTAAAGTTGTATTTTCTAACCTTTAAGGAGCTGCGAGGTGTTTCACTGGGATTTCATAAAAATCGCAAAAGCTTTTGATTACCTTGATTTTTCTTTCGGAACAGGCTCATGTGCTGCCGAATGGACGAAAATAAATGTCTATTTAACATTTGTCAAAGAGCCAAACTTACCAGGTTTTTCTGTTGCGCAATTTGAAACGTGCTACCTGATACGACCAGTCAGCTACTTAACGTCATATTGTGCACGAACGGACTTCACTATAAAGTGTCCGATGTGACGGATAGGAATGGTTGCTCGCAGGCAGTGTTTTGGTAGCTGCACTGGTAATAGGACCACGTGTTGTGAAACGTGATCGACGAATCGGCCACTTCAGTTCCATCCAAGAACAACTGTGTCATTCTGATAAAACCCGAATGTTTGGAAGGGACAGTGGCTCCACCTTGATTTACGTTTCATGGGTTACTTACCTTAGCTGTTACGCTTTCTTATCTCGGGCTGAAATTTACTTACCAACTGGGTGATCTTGTAAAACAATTAGCCCCCACCAAGGTCACTGAAGGAGTTGAGATAAGTGCTGCAGACTGTTTACCTAAGTGATCACCAACACATGGTTAACTGAGTGTTTAAGCCTTGCCAGAACTAATACATACCGCGTAAACCTGGGATGTTGAAAAAAATCTGTAAATCAATATCTAATTCGTTCGTTTCCTGTGTCTATGTTGTTGAAAGGACCCGACATGGACTGAACAGCTTTCAGCCACTTGCCGGTGGTCAGTGAGCACAGCTGCTTGCAGCATTCTGTTATATCCTTCTGAGCTACCCTGCAGACCAACCACAGTTACCTGGTCAGTGCCAGTC
Organism: Paragonimus westermani; assembly: GCA_008508345.1. NCBI lineage: Eukaryota > Metazoa > Platyhelminthes > Trematoda > Plagiorchiida > Troglotrematidae > Paragonimus > Paragonimus westermani. The sequence continues at coordinate 18,939 of QNGE01005101.1, read as the reverse complement.
TTTGAAAGAATAAAACCGAAGAAACCCATATGAGGTTTGCAACCCCGATGGCCACCACCGGTTAAGTGTTTGAACAACTAACCACTCATAGATCGTGGGCTCGAGTCCGCACACATGCAGTGTTGACTAAACCCTACAGAGTTTGAACTGTTAGTTCTGATCAGTTGTCAGCCATCTGGAAGCATAACTTGCAAACTTATAAAATATCCCATGCGTTCAAAACATGTAGCTTATCTAATTAGAGTTCACACAATTTGCTCGTTACAAGTATGTCACAACAATGGTCTTTTTAATGTATGTGGAATCCATATGTTGTGCACCGTATGCAAAATGTTGCAGTTCTGCGGAATATATACTATTTAGTCCCGTATGAAGGCTGTTAACATTAAATGGACATTTTCAAAGGGACATTTCACCGTCCACATGTCCGATCGTACTTCTAAGCATGGGAATGAAGCATTAACCATTAAAATAATCATGGTTTTGGAACCGAATTCAGCGGAACCACTCTTTGGCTACCTGATTTTGCTAGTTTGCTAGAGTTTATTATTCTGTTGGAATAAGGAGCCGTTTTCAAAGTGCTATCTACGTAATCTTGTTGTGGCAACAGCTTTGGTGGCAACAATTAACTACCCGACTCTCCAGCACAATTGACTGAGGGAATCAAGCCTATTAGTAGCTGGTATTGCGTGGAGAACCATCACTGCTCACTTCTCTTTCGCCTGAATGAGACAAGCAAATTCAAAAAATTTGCTCATTCCACATATCAGAAAACGTCCACCTATGTCGATGAGCAACAGAGGTGAGTCATACCCTGTTAGGCAGTTAGCGTATGCACTCGTTTGCCTGACAAAGGGAAATTTATTGTTACAAAATTGTTCCTTCCCAATACTGTTGAAGCAGTGTACTTGTACAAAACCTATCGCGAATGAATTGGACAAGGGACATCAGTCACTGATCGTTAATGGATGTCAACACGAGGGTGGCCGCGTTAATTCATCTAGGAAACAAACAAACTGAAAGCCGAATGGTTGCTTCTGCGCATGCCAACTGCGACTGAAAGCTGACAGAGCAGTCCGGATGAAACCGTTACCTCCATGCCTCAACGGTCACTGGTGTAAGTTAGCGTCAAGTTGGTGGGACAAACTTTCTGTAAGTTCTTAGACAACTGACGCCATAATTACTGATACAAGAGAAGTTTATCCTTAAAGTGATACAACTCAGTCATATATACTACTTACTAGTAATACATTTCAGAGGGTCAGAAAAATACTTATCGTTGAAAAGAAACACTTATTAATGCTTAACGGGAAGGCGTTTGTTTTCAGCCGATCTATCAATAACATGGTTCCTAGAATGCGTTAGCACTGGTTAATTAGAAGTGGCGAGTATCTTGCTTACCAAGACCGTTCAACGATTTCCATGAGATTCTTTCGACAATGAAGCAAAATTTGATTAGAACAGACAAAAGACTGAAAGGACAATTTATTTTCGAACAGATTTCGTTGCACCTCTAATGGTGCTTAGTGCAGACGAGTTAAAATGTGCAAAATTTCAAACCACAAAACAATTACGACTGGTCAAGTTTCAAAACCAATTGAGTTGCTACCACGGCAGCATCAATGTCACAATTAGTTCTTTTTGTACGCACAAAATTAGGTGACGAAGTCTGATCGCAATGGCCTCGGCATGCCGTAGCAAACGTTTGTTTCTACTCGAGAACAGAACACGAAATCACCTTGCTGAGTCAATCACATGTTGCGTCATCTAGTGAGGCTTAGTAATCGGTGACGCTGGTTCATTCCGGGGGTAACTGTCAAGTTACCTGAATGTGTGAACGTTTGTAGAACCCATCTCGGTAAGTGTACGGTGTTGAACGAGTCAGTTTCAGAGCAAGATGTGTATTCACTACAACACACATAATATCTCCTCTAATTTGTTATGGATACTAAAGATGTAGGTCAATGTCAAACAATCTGTTTGGCCAATGCAGGTATGGCGTACACGATTGGCTGCACTCTACCACATCCTTCCCTTTTTAAAGAATCTTCGGTATTCTTCGGTTTCAAAGAACGAACTCGTTCTGTTCAGTGGAACTGGATTCAGCGGCTCCGGAACTTGTGCTTATCGTTTCCTGTTTCTGTAGGTGCACTCTGTTCCTCCTTAATGTCCCGTGATTTGCGCGTACCACATAAGAACGCTCACCATCTCGTCATTCCACAATCCCTGGGGCCCATCTGTCAGAGCCCGTGCCGAACGGCTGAATCCCAACGGTATCCCCTTCGTCCAATCTTGGTAGCTCATGAGTCCCTTTGTTATACACTTGTTTTTCTCGTTCCATCCGTTGTTTCAAACGTTTTCTTACGGTGTTCCACGTGACAGTTTGTAGGGCTAGACGATCTTCAACTAGTGGTATTCGAGTTCTCGTTCTTCTTCCCATGAGCCATTGAGCCGAACTCAAATCTGTATCTGATGACGGGGTGTTTCTGTGTTATAGCAGTGCCAGATAGGCGTCTTCTTTGGCCGTTAAGCATTTCTTCATTATTTTCTTTGCCTCCTTCACAGCAGATTCCGCTTTACCGTTAGACTGACTGTGGTGTGGACTGAAGACTTCGTGTTTAAACCGCCATTTTTCGGCAACCTCCACAAACTGTTGTGCTGAAAATTGTGGACCACCATCTGATCTCACACATCCTGGAATGCTATATCTTGCAAACTGGGCTTTCAACCTGCCGATCATCTCCTCGGCTGATTTAGCATTTTAATTCTCAATTTCAAAAAACTCGTTGAAATAGTCCACCAAAAGTAGATGACTTGTCTGCATGCGAGAATAATTCAACCGCTACGTGTTACCAAGGTCGCTTGGGGACTGAGCGGCACACCATGGGTTCCTTTGGCTGTCGAGTCCCGTACAGACCATACAGGTTGAAACAAAGTTCTTGATATGACTAGTCATGCCTGGCCAGTATACGGTATCCTTAGCGCGTCTCGCACAACTACGCACACCAAGGTGCGAACGGTGTATTTCTTTCATAGTGAGTTTTCTGGCAGCTCGGGGAATAATCAAACGTTTTCCACGGAACACAAGACCGTTTTCTGTGGTCAATTCATCCCGGACCTTGAAATAAGGACGAATGATTTCACTCGCTTGCCGCACGTTGTCGGGCCAGCCGTTTTTGATTTGCTATTCGAGCTTCTCCATCTCTTCGTCATCAGCAAACGTCTGCCTTATTCGTGGTAACCGCGAGTCTGATTCCGCGAGCGTTAGGTATACTTGTTCATATCCGACGCAGTTGTCTTCTTCCGTTGCCAGTGGGGCTCGCGATAGTGTAATCGCCAGTACTATGTTCTTTCCAGGATTGTATCCGATCTCGAAATTGTACTCCTGTAGGCGTGCCAGCATTGCCTGCAAACGGCGTGGCGCCTTGTCCAGAGGCTTCTTTTACGATAGTTGTCAATGGTTTATGGTCGGTTTTGACAATATTTCTTCTCCCAAATGTGTAATCGTTGAATTTTTCCATTGCAAGGACCACCGCCAGCAGTTCCTTTTTGATTTGTGCGTATCGGGTCTCGGCGCTACTTATGGTTCGACTGCGGAAATCAATCGGCTGTCCGTTCTGCATGAGAACTGCTCCAATCCCATTTTGGCTGCTGTCACATTGTATCACTAACGGCAGACGTGAATCCTAGTAACGTAGTACAGGAGCTTTGACGATTAATTGTTCAATATGTTTCCATGCTCGCTCCTGTTCCTCTCCCTACACCCATGGCGTATCCTTGTGGGTAAGTAGCCTGATGGGTTCCATGATTTGAGCTAAACAGGGCAGAAATCGACTCAGGTAGTCAATCATTCCATTGAAACGAGCAATACCTTTCACATCACTTGGGTGTGCCACATTCACTATTGCATCGATTTTTGCTGGATCAGGCTTGATTCCTTCTCCGGATAAAACGTGCCCATGAAAAGTAACCTCGTTGGTGCAATATTCAATTTTCTCTTATTTGAGCTTGATGCCGACCCGTTGGCATATAGCTAAAAAAGTTCTAGATTTTTGTCGTGTTCGACTTTGGTACGACCCTCGATCAAAACATCGTCAGCTGTGCACATGAAAACAGGTAGGCTCGCGATCGCTTGGATTAGTCATTTTTGAAATGTTTCGCTGGAGACGATAGAAGAAGCCAACGGAAACGACCAAAAATTGTCCCGAATGTCGTTAACAAACTGCAATGTTCGTCCAGTTTTACATGCCAGAAAGCAGAGGACAAATCTACCTTGGTGAGAAAAAATGCGCCGGTTAGTTGAGGTAGGATGTCTTCCAATAAATGAAGTCGAAAATACTCCCTTCTTAATGCTGCATTTAATGGTTTCGGGTAGATGCAAGTTCTCAATTCGCGACCTGACTAATCCAGTCGGTTGGCTCGTCTGTTTGCTGTATTACTCCTAGATCTGTCAGCCGTGTGAGTTCTTTTTCAAATGTCTCTTTTACGGTAAATGGAAAACGACGAATGGGTAGCACGACTGGTTTCGCGTCCAAATAGATGCTCGATTTACAGACTCCTGGAAGGGTTTCCAAAGTACCATCAAAAACACTGGAGTATTTTAGACACATATTGGTCATTTACGAGATTACGTTATGTACCCAGTTAAATGTTACCAGTTCCAGCCCTTCGATTGCTTCAACTCCAAGGAGTGGTAGGAAATTTTCTTTGATCACAAACAAAACTTGTTCGATACGTTTGTCATTATTAGGGTTGCGTAAGATTGCTGTAAACTTCCCTGTAGGTGTCACCGTTGTTCCATTCGACATTCGAAGCACGACGTTCGTATTCGTCAGTGGTTCGTTTGGGACGCAGGACCGAGGGACGAGATTGACACCTGCACCTGAGTCCACCTGGAAGTTTATTGTTATCCCATTCAGTTCAATTTCGGCAGATCGTATAACCTGGTGGGGTTCGTTCACTCCAACCGCACACACTGAGTACCTTCTAGGCTGGGTTGCCTTTGCCACACCTGGACCACTCTTGCAGCAAACAGAGAAGTGATTCGCTTTACCGCACTTTGTGCAAATTTTTCGCCATGCTGGACATTGTTCTTTCTTGAAGCCATGGGTTCTTCCGCAGAAAGTGCAGCCTGCTGGAGGGTTTCTTGGTTCTTTGACCATCACGCGATTGACATCTTCTGTCGAGTGAATTTTGAGGGCTTCGGCCTTTCTGTCGGCTGCCTCTTCACTTCGACACATGTCCGTGCATTGTTTGAGCGTCAACTGAGGATCCCTCAACATTCTCTTGGTCAAATTGCCGTTTCTCATTCCGATAATTAACCTATATTTGATCAGTTTGACATGCACAGTTACAGAAACCGCAGGTTGTGGTCATGGATCTCAGAGCTTGAACAAATTGATCCACGGATCCTCCAGGTTCTTGGACGCGGTAATTAAATTTATATCTTTCAAAAGTGTCGTTCGTAAATCCTAAACAATAACATTCTATTTAATTCATCACGTTTTCCTAGTCTCTTGGGTCTTCGTCTGCCTCATACGGAAATGTGTTAATGCAGCGGACGGCCTGCTGTCCGATGGCATGTCGAAACATCGCCATTTGAAACTCCTCGGCTGACGACAGTCAAGCTAATGTGCGGAAATCTTGGAATTGCAACTTCCACATTCCCCATCTTTCTGTAAGTCCTTCATCCTCATTCATGTTCAGCTGGGTTGGTGGTCGGAGATTCAATCCCGCCATTAGGCTCACACCCATCCAGCCTGGGTTCTTCATTTCTGTCACCATGTACAACAAGTCAGGTTCAGAGCAAGATGCGTATTCACTACACCACACATAACATCTCATCTAGTCTGTTATGGATACTATAAACATCGGTCAATGTCGACCACTCTGATTGGTCACTGCAGATATGGTGTACACGATTGGCTGCACTCTACCACATACGGCAACCCTGGTTCCAAGCTGGTACTCATAGGATAATCCGCATCCACTTTTGCAATCACTTATTTGTTTCCTAAGACTCGGCCTACAAACGGATTGATGGGGTAGCTACGGGTAGCCCGTTCGGCCCTATTCTGGGAGACATTTTTGTTGCAAAACTTGAGCAACAAGTTAAAGGACAGTAATCTTCTGTGCAGCTATACAAGCGATACGTCGATGATATTCTTCTCATCGTACACAATCAACTGCAAGCACAGAGCTTAACTGATCGGATAAATCCCTCGCACCCAAACATACAGTATAGAAGACGAGCATCAAAACAGCCTACCATTTTTGTATACACACATCAGGAGTAATGCAGATGGCTCGACTCAACGAAGCGTCCATCGCAAGAGCACTTGGACAACTCAGAACCTGCATTTTGAAAGCTTTGTTCTCCGATCCTGCAAACAAAGTTTGATGCGCACCTTGCTATACTGAATATAATGTTCAACAAGAGATGGCTCTGTTAGAGACCACCCTACAACAAAAAGGTTACTCTAAAACGTTTATCGCTAGATTCAAACAGCCCATCGACATGAGAATTCGACTCGACACAATGTCCAACAAGCCGGCATTTCATAACGTTGATAATTTTCTTCACATAGTTATGTCGACCACCGTTACAACCCATGTAATCCTTTTGTCTTGAAGGCTTGTAATTGCACACCAGATAGAGCTGAGCGGGGTTATAGCTGGCCTTATTTCCCTAATGAGCTAAACCACGACTCAGTGTGTTACTTGTCGTGGTTAACTTCATTTTGTTCAGCACTGATAAAAATGTTGTTCACATCCTGCACAATGTTTGTCACTTTCGGTGCACAGTGGGTAACACGACTACATGTGAGTATAACGATTATCTTCAAACTTTAACGTGTGTATCATGATAACATAACGGTTCAGTACCTGCCAACGGATGTTGGAACAAACAAAACCGTTAGCAATGTTGTCCAAAAGCAGATACACTGCTAACACTGTTTCATTTTACGCTCAATATGTCAACTCTATGGAGCAAACCCAAACAACGAACGTAAATCTTCGTTCGTTTCGTTAACGTTAAACTACATGTCTAACAACATGAAAAACCATGTTGATTAAAGCGAGAAACATGACAATAACCACTAGTTAACGGAAACAAGACATTTCTGGCCATACCACCAATGAGGATAATTTGGACAATCCGTCGGCGTTTGTTTATTATGATTGGCGTGTTTTGTTGGTGGGCGGCTTCACAGCATGGACTCTAATTAGACACTGCGAACTATCTACAGAATGCCTAAACATCAACTCAGGATAGCGCCAAGCCGCCAGAGTGTGATGGCTGAGTCGGTTGATGTTAGATAACACTGTCTTGTGATTCATTTGAAACAACCATTTCCAGTTGCAAATTTGAATAGAGCGGACAGAAGACTGAAATAAAACGATTTATGTTCGAGCAGAGTTCGTTGCATCTCTATTGTTGTCAACCCACAGTCCCCGAAAAGACAGTGGTTTTACAACTGTCTTTCAAGGGAGACTGTGTGTGTCGAACGTAACTGTTGTCCGCACGTTCTTTGCCACGAAGCCAGTGATCGCGTACAGAACCGTCTGAATTCCCACACCCCTCATTAAGCAGCCGAAATCTCTGTTCCGCGAATCAAACGTAATATGTGATTTGAATAAAGAAGACAGTAGGCTGATATTTCACGATTTATCTCCGGACAAATTTCGCTGCATCTTTACGAGTGCATACTACAGACCATTTATATATCAGTATGAGAAACCGAAAAAGATACCAGAGAAAGCCAATTGTCAGAGTACACAATCACTGTCACTACCAAGGTGGCGACAACCCCACAAACAGTTGTTTGTGAACACACAACACGGGTTTGAACTTTCGCATTGCAATCTTTTCGGCATGGCACGGTGTTCGCCTGTGTGACGCTGAGTAGATAACGCGAAATGCCGTTGTGGGATCACATTGGTGTTTGCGTCATTAGAATACGACGCGCAATGGACGATGCAGGCTCCTTGTTTCTGTGCGCGGCTGTGACGTCACGTGTTTGCGTAATCGGTTTCTTGACCGATTTCGGGATGTGTTCCATGACCCCTGGTTCGCATCTGGCACCCAGTCCTACCTATGTAGGATGATCCGCATCTACATCGATATTCATAGATAAGGTTGGATTTGGCTGACTCCGGTACCGGTTGTTTCACACAGGCTGTTGGAATGCGGAATGTTCTGAACAGAATCACTGGGACGACTGCATTGTGTTCTGGCGATATAACTAACCAGACGACGGTGAATAAGTTGGCATACATCATCACCCTTGAAGGGAAGACGAAGTATTAGTGATAAAATTACGTTTCCATGTGAGTTTGACCTGTACGACTGTCAGAAGGGCATATTCCAGACCAGTTGAGTAGGAGAATGATAATATCAGTAAAAAAAATTCTAAGCGGACCCATATCCAGGTGTATTTTTGGTGATAATGATGGTGGTGAGATTAGAGAAAAACCGACCGGCATCATCGTGTGGAAGCGTTAAATATTTCATGTGAACCACTGCCTTATAAGCACAAGCCGGTGAGACAGGACACTTTTGTACTAGGTGGGAAATGCATTCCCTGTGACCGTTTTGTACACGTCCATCCAAGTACTCTCGTCTAGGTTTCAATCAATCATTTTATGTTAGACATCTCTTTTGAAGAATAGTGACGTCACAGTAACACTGAATAAACGCCAATTTGGATTGCATGGAGCCCGGTGTCCACGGGAAGAACGCGGGCGATAAGTTCGGACAAACTCAGTTGTTTAGTATTGTCTGAATAATGTCCACACTTAGTAGTGGCTTTCTCATCCATACAAACTTTTAGTCAGTCCCTTCCGAAATAAAGCACTAACCCAAGTTTTGCCCATGTTAGAGTGAATATGATCGGACACTTTCATATGACAATTCAGTGGCGATGATCTATGGAGTCAGTGGTCGACACGGTTGCATCACGAAAGCCAGGTAGGAGCTCATATGCCGGATGCCCACCGCTCCAGAGCCCTAACAAGAATGACGTCAGAGTATAGTGGTTCTTTTCTAAGGGGACGAACTACGAGCAATCAGGCACTTGTAAGTGATGCTGAACTTGTTTTAACAAACATCCCATATTGTTTATCAGTAAGCCGTTGATAACAAAACGGTTCTTTTGGATGTAGAAAAGCCTTCCGTGTGACCTCGGTGCTAATCACTTCTGGTGTTGATTGAAGTAACTATAAGTGCATTGGCTGATCTGTAGCACGCACCATATCCATTTCGTTGTGATGAAGTAATGGTTATCCAAATGAGTGAATATGGCGGTTTGTGTAGTTTTCGTGCCCAAACGTCTGTTGCTAACAAACGCTCAAGTTTGGCAGATATAGCAGAACAACTAGAATGCCAACCAGTTCAACCAAAAAGGGTCCGTTATCATTTACTGGTGATCAGCTACTTGGTCAGCATCTTTGTGGAATTCAACAGGCCTGGTTAACGTTTGCTTTTACCCGTTTGCATAGTGAAATCTATGACTGGGAAGGGACAAACAGAAAGGCATGTGAATCTGAGAACGCAAGTTCCAACGCCATTTAGGTATGGTTGTCTAATTTCGACAGGTAAACAAAATTGGCGGTGCGAAGCTTCAAGAAAGTCTAAAGCTAGCTTTTTAGGACAGTTAGGTACGAAATGGCTTTAGTAGTAAAATGGATTTCCATATGCAAACGCCCTAAAATAGCAGCTACTTTCCGGTGGAGTGTAAGACCATCCCAAGAAAATGCACGAAAGGGTTATTTTGTCTCGTAATTAAAAATGAAAGGATGGATCCAGCAGACCCGTAAACGCATGAATTTCCTTCAAGATTTTACCAAATATTGTTGTTTTGCCCGCTTGTGCAACTCATGTAGCTCGGATTAAATTGAACCAACATGTTCAACACCGGAATCAAGAACACTTGTTCGCTCACCAGGTGGTGTTTCTTGTTTGGCGGACGATAGAAACAAAACTTGTCCCCTGATTTATCAGGACCAATCAATCTTATGACTGGCAAGTTGTTCAGTTTACTACCACGAGGGTTGTAATTACTAGTGATATCAGGATTCAACGTTTATTCGTATCCCAACATCTCACGCCACATGGTTTCTTCCGTGTTTAAATTTTTGTGGTTTAAACCTGTTCGATTCTTCTCCGACGTGAAATTCTACGCGAAAGGCGATCTATCATTTAACCAATCTCATTTACCTTTAAAATACATCACGATTAGATAAAACGCACCATACCCTTCAGTCATTCAATAAGGTCTGCGCTGAGTAGTGCACCAACCGGATCAAAACCTACGACACTGCACCTATCTTCGTTGAAGAATGACAGATTTTGCCATTTTTAATACGGATGTGTTTTGACCATGAACTGCGTAAAAGGCCTAGGAATTACTTAATGCAACAAGTCCTGAGTCTTCTTATTAATGATTGAGCTGGACGTTCGAAATTTTGTACTTTTCCTAAGATAACCTGAAGCCTCTACTTCCCAGTATCACAGTTATATCAGTATCGTTCCACATTCCAACTCTTTCAGACCATATCAGTGCAATCTGCTAATGAGATCTTTAGTCTCAAATCAGCCAATGGGCTGCTGACACTGGACGCGTGCTATTATGGTTCACTCTTTCTTGAACGGCCCAGGTAGTATCGATGGTCCACTAGTTTTCCATGAGATTTTTTTCAGGTCTTTAAGAGCATACCCGCCGTAATCCCGAAGTTTGGCACGTAGAGCCCATTTCCAGTGGTGTCTAATCCTTTTCAGCCAAGATCTACCTTTAACTGGGCTCACAGTGAACAAGAGAAGACATAGATCGTGTCCACCTCACTTCGTGCACTGTTTTGCTGAATCACATACCAATTAGTCCTTGTATGAAGTCGATAAGCGTAACTTGCGTCCGGCATGCCTGTCTGATCATGTAGGCTGGAGGTGAATGGTTGCTGTCACGGTAAGCCTGACGCGATTGCGTGCTTTGATCTGAAGGTTATGTTTAAAAATAACAGCAGAAACTTCGACTTTCTAATAGCTGTGATTTAAAGTTAGTAAATGTTAGTCAAACGAAGCTGAACACAAGTCAACCATTGACAGCCACTAGTCAACACTGATTATAAAGAAGTTACTCATTGAAAAATGTGCATGTGATGAATGAGGGCTCTGTTTGTAAGAGAAAATAATACGGGTTAGAACTAAATTTGCCTTCTTTCCCTCTGGTAGGTCAAAGCATAGGCAAAACCAGTCACTAAGATTTGGTTTAAAAATATGCATCTAACAACTTTAACATATGCATCCCGACCGTTTCTTAGTCTCAGCAGAATAACCTATTGGAAGACAAGTCGAAGACCCTGAGTCAACCGTGTCAGCTCATCTCGAAAGAATAAATTTAATACTACGCGTGCGTAAGCCCGAGTGAACACGGTAACTAGAACAGGAAAACTAGTTCGGTGTCGATACATTATGACGCTTGAAGGCTTTATAATTCGATATCATGTAAGCTTTTAAGTAGAAAATGCTAACGTAGCTCATTTGCTCAGAATATCAGTCAGAATCGTCATCCTCACTCGTATACTACTGTAGTGAGGATAGACGGTCGCACCATACTACTCACACCACTATTCAGTAGCAGCATGGATCGAGATGATCACGGATCGAGATAATCGCGTGATAAATACGACAGAGATACGGGATGGATCGTCGCAGGCTTCAACCCGCCAGAGTGCAAGGGCGAGCCTCCACCTGGGGCCAGGGCATTCCCAAACAAAGAACAATCAACAAATCGTTTATTAGCGTACGACCTTTTCTTGCCGAGTGGGCAAAACCTTCGCCAGTGTCCACGTCTTCCACATCCGTAACAAACGTCGCGACGGCTCTCCTCCTTTTTCACTTTCAAAGCCGCCACTT
>QNGE01005100.1:33115-49179 GCA_008508345.1 Paragonimus westermani | reverse complement strand
ACCGGAGTCCTAGTCTGCATAGCCAACCCGACTTAGTTTCCTGTGCTACCTCCAGGCGCATAATTTTTTTCGTTCGTGTCTTGTTTTTCGACCGTACAGTGGAATTCCAGAATTTGTTAAACGGTTTGTATGTTTAAGAAGCCGTATCTCGATTGGAAGTGAAATTATGTTTCTCGACTTTGGGGATAGGACAGCGTTCTATCTTCACTTTCAAAAAGGTTCCTCACTTAAGCTTAAGAGTTTCATTTGCAAGATTACGATTGGAGCGGTCTAACTGTGCCACAGTGAAATTCGATTCCAAAATGTTGTGTGTATATTTGGCGGCCGATATTTGTGTTCAGTCGAAGGCATCAATTGTCGGATAATCAGGACGTTGGAAGACTAGTTTGGGGTCGTGAGGATCGCTCGACTTCACTCGTGGATGCCCAAGAATCGCATTGGTCTGTGTAGTTGTCATTTACTTATAGTTTGACCATAACGGTCATCAGCTTGACCAGAAGGTACTGTGGCTCTAGCCGACGCTCATCACAACAGTAACGTGGAGTAACAAGACTAATCGGAAGAACTTGGAATATTACGAATGCAAGCGTGTAATTGACTGCGACATGTCGCCTTCTTGGATAGTGCCTCTAGTCAGTGATTTGACTGATTACGGGCACCCCTACCGACCCTATTTGCCCAGCCTATCAGTCATGGCTCTTATTGGCCACCCCATGATTTTACACAACTGTTAGTGGCTTCAGTAAATAATCCTCGGCGCAAAAAACGCTCAGCTTACACGCGAAATGTCCAACCACTGCAGACTTTGCAATCTGCTTATATGACCAACTGAACGCGTATCCCGAGTGTTCTGAAATAAGTGCTAGCGAACAGCCACGTTGCCTACGTAGTCGTCTTATGTACCAATGCAACCCCATCGTTTACCACACTGTGGGGTGATCGCTCGATGGTTTGACAGGCAACACCGAAATCAGTCCGCGGTAATTCGGAAACGATTGGTCGGGGCTGTCTCCCGAGTTTGAGTCCTAATGATCCGCTTGGCTTGTAGATGGAAACATTAGGAAACATGATAGCTTACTCGGATCAGTGGCATGGTTGTTATTAGTTGAGTGTGCTGTCTGTGGTATAATTGACACTTACTAGTGCAGACCAGCGAAAACCACCGGGAGTCTGTTCTGCAGCTGCTGTCTTACTCTCACCTGTAACTCACTCTCTCGACTACATTATGTTGAAACCTTGATGTATGTTCCGTACTGAGGTACCCGATCGATGAAAATAGGAATAGAAATCTGAGTGTCACTAAAAAATCTCAATTTTTTGGAAAAACAACACCTTTTTATAGATGAACAGCAGTGTTTATGACTGCTATTAAGCGCTCTCACTTTTTAACTGTCCAGTTTGTTGTTGTAGTGTTCCACGACTTTGCATCTAGCNATTAGGAAACATGATAGCTTACTCGGATCAGTGGCATGGTTGTTATTAGTTGAGTGTGCTGTCTGTGGTATAATTGACACTTACTAGTGCAGACCAGCGAAAACCACCGGGAGTCTGTTCTGCAGCTGCTGTCTTACTCTCACCTGTAACTCACTCTCTCGACTACATTATGTTGAAACCTTGATGTATGTTCCGTACTGAGGTACCCGATCGATGAAAATAGGAATAGAAATCTGAGTGTCACTAAAAAATCTCAATTTTTTGGAAAAACAACACCTTTTTATAGATGAACAGCAGTGTTTATGACTGCTATTAAGCGCTCTCACTTTTTAACTGTCCAGTTTGTTGTTGTAGTGTTCCACGACTTTGCATCTAGCAACTCAGCTGTTTGAAACAGATACGCATTCAACAGCAGCTAATCACCGTCTACGATTGGTTGGCGCCAGTCTGAACATAGTTCCATCTGTAGCAACTTATGTGTGAACACTGATTGGCTGAACCTTCTTCAACCAAAAAACCGCTCCAGTTCAAACTCAGTAAATGTGTTGGTAATTTAAGTTTAGAAATGGATGTTTTAAGAAACAGGTTTCTTTTCTTCTAATTTTGATAAATCAACGCCTGTATGACAGCTAAGCATCAGTGGCAGCTGTCAGTACACTGCCGAATCGGTTATGATTGTCAGAATAGTCCATATTGTGGGGGCTTCAGGGTTTCTAGAGTAATATCCGATCTAATATGGTTGTTACCATTCTGTTTGTGCACTTGGTACCATTCCAAATATTGTACTTTAGGAGTTCATTAGATCTGTTAGTTCAGCTTCCCGGTCTACAACTTAGTTGGCGTTAGTTACTTGTAATCACAGTTCGTTCACATATCACTCATCTATTAAACTGTCAGAACTCCTACCGTATGTCATTGTTGTGGCTGATAAAACCGTTCTGTGACGGACTAACTTTTGCTATGCTGGTATACCTGCATTCCGCGTGAGTTCCAGCTGTATCAAACCGATGAAATCAGCTGTCAACATCTTGACCTGTGAGCACGCAGCCTTCTTGTTTTTTTTTCTTACGCTGAGCTGCACTATGAACATGTTAGATTTGCACCATGAAATCTCTTGTACCTATCAGTCTTCAGTTCTGTTGAGGCTTTTCTCACTTTAGTAGATGTGTCCCAATTCAGAAGTTATTGTCTCCCTGATACATAAGTCTACTCATTAGCATCTTCTTCGTCTGTTGCAAACTGCCCTCTCTTCAAATCAATATAACCGTTAAAGATGGAGGCATTTCACGTCCACATTCTTCGACAAATAGGTCAGAAAATTGTATCGGCGAGCACCCTCTCGAGTCTGGAACTGGATATGTGTTGGTCTCCGAAACGCGCCTTTACGATCCTAGCATTTGCCTCTAGAGAATGCTACAAGTCATCGGCCATATCTCAGGATCTTTGGTGACGATAAAGTCGAATCCCGCCTGGGGATTGCGCTGGGATCTAAGGTAAAGCAGAGCCTGCTCGATTGGACCCCAGTGAATGATCGTCTGCGTGTCATCAAACTTTGCACTTCATTCAACGTCTGTCGACACAGACCAGAAAGACGCTGTTTACTTGTGAGATCTGCATATGCTTCGTCAGACAACAGTTCAGATACTGAGAAGAGCGCTTTCGACGATGCTCTTTTGGATCTTCTGAGGCAAAGTAAACACTCAGACATCATTATGCTTGTTGGTGATATGAACGCACAATCCGGTCGTCCTATTCCAGACCAGAGGCGGCTGGGTGGTATGTTTGACTACCGTGCTCGACGCACTGACAATGACGATTACAGTTGTGCACATCTCACGGTCTATATCGAGTAGCGCATTTCTGCATAGATGACGACAATTCGTCACAACTCAAACATGGACACCAATCGACCATGTTGTTGTCAGCTGTTGGTGGCTTTATCCCACTAAAGGTCATCATTCATTCTGGAGTAACCACCTTGATTCTGATCATGTCATTGTGCATGCCCGTTTTATCTTATTGTTTGCTCAGAAATCGTCTCCTCGCAAGCATACGGTATTCAGTTGGGAGTTGGGTGACGAAGGTATACGAAACGCCTATCAAGCAGGCAAACTTCCCAGGTCACAACAGTGAAATGATCCAAGCGAGTATTGCGCATAAATTTCAACAGGTATGTGAACGTATCGTGAAAGGACTTACTCCGAAGAAGTATCGAAATTCATTTCGATTACAACACTCCGGAGGAAGGCCACCTGAGGTGGTTGAAACAGAGTATTACAACTTGCTCCTAACATAGTTATTCTCAATCTGTTTATCAATATCATGTTAAACACGACACCCAAACTGTTTGACATCATTCATACTAAATTGGGTGCAGATATCTTACAACAGTTCTATCGGCCTAAGAGCTGTGGGTGATGAAAACTGTGATTAGGTATGACATTCCAGAGGATTCCTCATCGAAAACCGAATTGGCTTTGTAGCTTAAATTATCAGAACCTACTAGAGCCCCTGGTGGGGACATTCCTTCTCCGACACTTTTCAACGATGGTGGTGAAAGATTGCCGTCTGAACTTATCGCACTCCTCCACGATTTTTATTATCAGCTCACTAACCCTCTGCACATCGCGCGACGCACGAACATTGCAGTACTGCCTGGAGGCTTGAACGCCCAAGTAGGCAGGCTAGGCGTTAACGAGCGTGACTTAGGTGACCCACACTTACGGTGCTCGTCGAACAGACAGTGGTCAATGTTTGTTACAGCTCTGTGCTGATAGTGGCTTGTTTCTAGAAAGTACTAATTTTGACGTTCTAGATGTCAGTGCACCACTTGGCGACCCCCGTTGCTGAGTCAATCGTGAACACAGTGACAACATGGCCGTCAACTATCGTGGCTGTTTCCAAGATTAAGCACCTGCGCCGATTCCGATCATGCGCTGGTATGTGCCAAGTTCGCTTTGCCCTTCGGTGGGAAGCTATTTCATCGTCAACTACAGTTTGGCATATCTAATCTAGCAAGGGCGCAAGCGCTTTACACTTACCAAAGTGTGCTTGCCTCTAGTCCAGACGACCTTGAATCACACTGGGTACATACATGGTATGGAACGCATAGGTGCGTACTGTCTCATGTGGCATTGCTGCTTATTCAATTGTCAACTGCCAAAAATTCTTAATGCTCTCCGGAATATTTCATCCGGCAGTATGTACAATTCAACCCGCAACTACGTGAGGATCGTGGGTTGTGGTGGAAACAACGCGCTACCGAGGTGGAACAAGTCGCTGCTACCGAGAAGTCCCGATTGCTCCTTCATCTCGTCCAAAAAAACTGACGGCAGGGGGCCAGATGTGAACGAGGTAATCTGTGAAATCATTGGTAAGCATATTGATAACCTGTGACGAAGCTTAGGACGCTAGGCTGAGCAATTCCAACAACAGTTCACCTGGCCACTCGCGCCATTGACCAGGTCTTCAGGCTCTTCCTGTGCTCATTGATTCGTTAACGTCTTTCCGCCTTCGGAAACATAAGTCTCACTTGAGACCAAGTTTCTGAAACATCACAAAGCACCTGGCCCAGACGAATTCCCTTCGGAATCTTTTTGTAGATGGAGGTCCAGCCTTAGTTGAAGAGCTGACGGCTCTGCCTCAGAAACTGAATCCGTAAAGCTTCAAACAATTGGGACTCAGCTAACATCATTCCCATTGTCATGAGAGGTTCAAACACTTCGTGTGTCAAACTTGATTGCAGTCGCTGTACTTCGTAGGCTCAGCGAAGCACGCGAAGAACATTCGTGGGGAGCAAACTGAGTTTCGTCCTGGTCGTGCCTGCATCGATCATCTCTTCACATTCCGCCAGATGCTTGTCAAGGATAGTTTTCTTTTTGAATATCAGGTGGACCTTTGATTCAACTACTAGGGCTGCACTCTGAGGCAGTCCATTGGGAGAGAGAGTGTGCCCGTGAAGTGTGTGAACATTCCAAAAACAATTTACTTTTGGGCCGCGGGCCAGGTTAGGGCCTATGGCAGCTTATCACTGATCCTTAGCACCCCGAGTGTGGTACGGCAATGGTGTCTGACCCCCTTTTCTTGTTCGACTTTATAGAAGTCCTAGATTTTTCACCGGCAGGTTGCGAGTGCGATGGTGTGGAACTGCTCCCAGGCACTCGACTTCGAGATGTGAAGTATGCTGACGACATCTCCCTTATCTGCGAGGGTTCATAGGGAGTCCAGAACATCATAGGCAGATTGGAGGCTTCAGTTTGGCGCCCGTTACAACCGAACCGTGTTCGTGCAACGCGTAGACAAAGAACAACTACTGAATTCAAAACAAGATTTGATCGAGGATTTTACGGTGCTGTTTGGTAAGCAATAAAACATGCAAAACAACCAGCTACCTACCTCAGCTGAGGCAATCAATATCAACAGTAAAATTCTGCTTAAGGATGGATAAATGTTACAAAAGTTAATTCATAAGTTCATTTTTTGAATCGAACGGGGCAGAAACAGTTCGTCTCCAGTTGAGCACCCCAGCTAAAAGCTTGTGTTGTACAGTGACCTCCAAACCAGTAAAACAATGTTTATGGGTGATTATGTTCGGTTAAGTTGCTAAAACAATAGGGATTTATGTACAAAGGGTCTAAGTAGAAAATTTGGGCACACATCGAGCCTGGATACGAGTGGTGGGTTAGGCTGCAACCAACAGCCCGATGGTCAGCGTGTGACTTGGATTCGAGGCATGAAAGCACTCTCACTAAAACTCACCTCAGTATGGTGCTGTCGGCTTCATGACTGCGGTCCGAAGGTTAATGTACACCCTTGCTTGAGGACGCTGTCTGGTATAGTGGAGAACTGAGGCCAATTGCGTTCATTTTGCGAATCTTCACGCGTCTGTGTAATCTCTCGTCTCTCACTCTACATCTTTTTCCTTTTTTATCCAACTATACCCTTTTCTTCTCACATTATGGAACGTTTGCCACATTGTCTTTCTTGCGCATTCACTATATGTTCGTCCCATGTGTAATACTGAGAAGGTGTCTCATGTTTCACTTTCATGTGGCCCAAGGGCTGGTTTTGGCTCGGTAACCTGACACGCTATTGATATACAGATTGGGAATAACACAACGTTTCGAGCAAGTTGTAATACTCAACGTTTCAACCACCTCGGGTGGCCTTCCTCAGGAGTGTTGTAATCGAAATCACCTTGACACCTGTTTAGGGTTGTCTCCATCGCAGAGAAGTTGCAGTGAAGTACAAGTACTTCAGTTTGTCGAAGTCGTTGTATGCGCATCTAAGTGCAGAATGCGTGTTTGTGAACAGTTATCTGGAGCGATCTTCACGTTAGTTGACGTTCAACATGGATGTCCAATCTTCCTCCTTCTTCTTCACTTTTGTGATGGTCGATATTCTGAATGCAGCCCTCAGGTTTCTAGGATCTCGGAATGAAGTTCCTATCGGGTAGTAGGCAGACTGATATTAAGTATGTGGACAACATTGTTGTAGTTCTTTTGCGACGAATTTGCAGACTATGCTGTATCGGTTAAATGGTATAGCTGATCTGTATGGTATGTACTTTGCACCTTCAAAGTACAAAGTGTTGTCACAAGATTGGGTTGGTATTGAATGCTTGTTATTTATGACAGGCCGCTTAATACTGTTGATCGTTTTACCTACCTGGTTAGTGTCATCTTGTCAGACTCTAGTGTTGATGAAGTGGTGTCCATGAAGATAGCGAAGGCACGTAGAGCATTCGCCAATCTCCGTCAGTTTTGGCGTCGCAAAAACGTCCGTTCGTCCTTTAAAAGCAAAGTTTGTGGTGTATGTGTGTGTTCAGCTTCTCCTTATGGATCGGAGACCAGTCCGTGCATTCGGAAGATACGCAGTGATTCTCGGTGTCGGATCACCGTTGTTTTCGTCTGTTGCTTGTACCAAATGGGCTGACTTTGTAAACAGCGCGACAGTCTGTCAGCGTGCATTTGGGAAATGTACAAGTTCGCGATCGGTTGTCGAGACGGTGACAATGTGTTCATGTGTTCCATATGCTGACGGAGCGTCTGCCACACCGTACATTGCTCATTGTGGCTACTGGTAGTTGGAGGGACCCGCAGAGCCGCCAAGCGCTCATATGACCACTGACTATGAAAGCTTTGATATTCTCGTTGAGTAAGGTGTGTGGGTGCCTTCTATCTGGCTGAGGAGTTTGCGACCATCCGACATACATTGTATCGTAGCCAGTTGCCAGCTTGCATCCGTAGACTTATTGACTCTTCTCTCTCGTAAAGCCTGTTTCTGTTTGTTAGCTTAAGTACACAACGCGCGTTTCCTTCTTCCTTTCCTTCTTTCCTTCCTGTTCAATTTTAGTTTTAACTTTCCACTTCAGTATTCTGTGTCCCGCTTGATATTGTGTGATATTAATGCGAATTATTACCATCTATCCGTTTCAGCTTCCCTCCTCTACATTTAACTTTAAGAAGTGAATCAACTGTTTCATTTTTGACCATCGTTCAGCTGATCTCATTGCGCTGTGTATCCCGCTGATCTTGTATGTGGTCTACATTGCGTGTTCAAATCCCACACCACTCAGCTAGCTGCTTACATGCACGTATGTATGTTGTCGATCGTTTGCTTGATGCTTTCGACTAACCTGGGACGATCACTCCCCCGTTCTATCATGCAGACGCACGGTCTATTTGTCGGCAAGTTCTTCTGACTCGGGTGATTATCCATCCGGTGAAGAGGACGTGGTAAACGACCGGCACGCTCGAGGTTCCAAGGCCGCAGCAGATGTTCGTGCTCGTCGTGCTCGAGCAAAGCCTCTACTGACCACTGCTCGCGGTCCGTCTGTTATGATTGGTGGAATGACTTCAATCAGCTTGTGTCGCAGACGTAACCGAGGTCTGGACCATAGTGAGAAGATGCGCAAAACCAATGCCTGTTCTTCGACCAGTAGTCGCAGTAGAAGCGGCAGTTCAAGTAGTGAAACTCGAAGTAGACGCCGCAGTTCTTCCGGTCTGTCAGATGTAAGTGATTTGTCAGTTTCCATAAATCGTGATTTTCTCTAACATTTCAAGTCTTCAATTTATTGTTCCCCATGTTTCTACATGCGGACTCCAGATAGCCGTCTTTCAGTGAAATCAACTCTTAGGATATGCACACACTCTACCTCCCTTCTGATTGTCTGAGTGACGCTACAGAATACGGTGTACGACAAAATTCGTTCTCATTTTTGTTCTCTCTTACGACTGTTTGTATACAGCCTTATCCGGAAATTGTTCTTATTTGTTCTCACCGTGATGGTCGTGATTCGTTCCAATTTTTCTGTTATATATGTTGCACTCAGTTTTGCTGCGTTTTCTTGTGTGTCCTTTCTTTCTCCAGAGTTCGATCTCAGTTCGTCATTCTCATCGCGGTAGTAGCAGAAATCGCGGGAAGCGTCCTCGTGTTGAGTACATAACTACATTTGGCGACAATGATGACGACTCCTCTAAGAAACACGCTGCTAACTCACCGGCTGGATTGTCATGGAAGACCAGTAAACCGCCCGGAACAGCGGCCTCAGCCGTGGCCGCCTCTGTGGTGTCCAAGCTGTTAAGCTCAACTTCCGCTACCAGTAAAACCTATTCTCCTTTCCCTAACAAATCCCTTTCGGATATGCTGAGGGCACCTGTGGCATCAAATTCTTTCGCACCATTCAACTATCGTCGAGGGGTAGCAAACCGGTTTGTTTATCAAGTTTTTGGCACTTATCTAACGCCATCATTTCCCCCTCTACTTTGCAGTTCACTTCTCTTTGAACTCCATTTTACCTCAGATCTGTTCTGCGGTTCTTTTAGATTCTTTTCTTGTGTCCTAATGTATGCGACCAACTAAGTGTCTAGATACCAACTCATTCTTCTTCGAACGGTTACACCACAACTGAGATCGTTTTTTCTGCACCGTACTCCATAGTTTCGTCGACATACGTTGTCAAAGAAATAACTAACTGATGAGTAGTGGGGTATTTTGCTTCTCATATAAATTGAACATCACCCACAATTGGTCGCAGCTGTCTCATTCCCAAACTTTTTTGTCGACCCCTTTTGAAAACAAGCACTAGACTGGAGTTTCACTCTTGTTATAGCTCTTCAGTAGTGCATATCCTTGTCACGGCCAGACTAGGACTCTGGTCACGCTTTCCTGAGACAACTGTATTGAGCACTACGCCATTGACCTCACGTTAGGTACGAGTCTAGTGCTTCTTTTCGAAGAAAGCCGACTGGAAAGTCTATGGTAATTTGACAGCCGCAATCAGTTGTGGGTGATGTCCAATTTATATAGAAACCGAAATCCCTTACTACTCATCACTTGTCCAAATATCGTTCAAGTAAACTTCTGTGATTTCAACTTGGAGAGAAGTCCTAGTCGATGGGTCATCGATTGGAGTTAACAGAACAGTTACTATGTCTCCTCTCAAAGCGATCCATCAATCAGAGCATTATTTACAAGCGAGTGTGGCTGAGCGTTCACATATGATGAATAGTTGTAAATAATAGTTGTGAAATAAATAATGAAATGAATGCTACGGGGATTTTCAATTGTTTGAA
The DNA here is from genome assembly GCA_008508345.1 of Paragonimus westermani. Lineage (NCBI taxonomy): Eukaryota > Metazoa > Platyhelminthes > Trematoda > Plagiorchiida > Troglotrematidae > Paragonimus > Paragonimus westermani. The sequence goes on along the minus strand of QNGE01005100.1, from coordinate 39,169 downwards.
AAACAATGGTTGTACACTCGTGCTACTTATTTATAAAAAGTAGTTGGATTGTTTTCAAGTTGACCATCACTCACATTTGATCGCAGCGTTCGCATTCAGATAGACTTTCCAGTTCAAATCCCGGTCGTGGCAAGGATATGCTCTAATGAGAGCGAAACTCGAGTCTAGTGCTTGTTTTCGAAAGAGGCTGGCTGGAAAGTCTATCTGAATGCGAACGCTGCGATCAAATGTGTGATGGTCAACTTGAAAATAAACCAAATCCCCGACTACTCATCAGTAGTTGGATTGTCTTGGTTGTTTTCTTGTAAACTCAATGTCAGATGTGAGCTTTCTCATACTCAGTTTTTCGATGCGTACCCGAAAATATACTTTTTAGATTATGGTAACTGCACCATCGGTTTATCATATCGTCTGCCTGTAGCATGCGGAGATGTCTGATGCATCACATGACAATAGTTCATGCACAATTATCTTCCTGAATCGATCGACTGTCTTCGTGCGCGATGTTAGTGTAACAATCAATTCAGATTCAATCTGTGTACGTTTAACTGGTTCCGGTCTTGCCTTATACACCTCCCCTCTTTGTTGAACACTTCTTTCACACTTGCCAGCCACCTCGACCTTCGTCTCACTTTCAGGGAATTCGAATGATTTTTCATAAACTGTCCTCTGTACGTATGGCTTTGGTCGGTTGAAGTGGATGCCCATCAAGTATCGGCCCACCTGTGACAATTTTCTACTTTGACATTGTGCGGCTTTCTCCATTGTTTGTTCATTTTCCCTATAACCCCAGGAGCTCGAAACTGTTTTGCACGATCACTTTACTTCACCAACTTCTAGGCGGGCCCCAACTAGGTTCGTTCAGGCTTTGCGTACCATGGCTTATGGAATCAAGGTCCTCTGCATGTAGGTTGATGCTTATTGGATAGAAAAACTCCCCCCACTACTCTGTGCAAAGGCAACTGGTATTTGGGCAGGATGAACCTTATCTTTCAAGATTGTCCTCAAGAATTACAGAAGTGAGAATATTGCCGAATATAACTTGGCCATCTCAAAGTGCTTGCTAGCATACCACAGCGCCAATCTTAAATCGCTGGCGGCTACGGCAAGAATTTTCCACTGATGATGGTTGTATAGACTCTCTTAGCCAACGGCATAAGGGTTTGTTTCTCATGTTCATTGGGAGCTGTTTGTTGGAGTCTCGTTCAGTGAAGTGCCGAGGTTCGCAAACAAATGGCCGAACGTTTTTTCCTTTGAACTGCTTCTGGGCGCGATACTCTGTCAGGTATATGGGGGAATTCAGCGGGCGCCACAGTTCTCCGAATCTTCTTCTTGATACAGGGCTTTCTGAAATTCTGACGTTAACAACGACGAATACTTCCTCGCCTAGGAGGTTAAGCATCAAGTTGACACGGAATTCCTGGAGGAAGTTACGAAAGTGCACTTGTGTCTGTTTTCCTCCCTACTTGACACCCACTACGAGTGAATTTCTCGAGAGATGGAATTGATACTAGCATCCTCGCTGTGCGGAGTTGGTGGACGGTTTGTCCGAAGTGATGAAGTGTGCATGTAGCCGTTGATTTCTTAGATGTTGAATGAAGTAGAAAGTTGTGAGTCCTCTTTGGGCACTTGCCTGATGCATTTGCCATTTCCGATCTTTGTATGATCGCCACTTTGTAACATGCAACCGGTAAGGGAGGCAGACGCTATATTCAGAAGCTTAATGTGTAACACGAGAGCAGTTAATGCACAATTATCTTCCTAAGCCGAATAAACCCGTTGTTCCAAGGTTTTTGTGCACGACGTTAACGTAACGATCGAGGCAGTTTCAATCCGTGCATGCGCAACCATTTTCAGTCTCACTTTATACACTCATAAGAGGTGTTTTCAGCGCGAAGATACCTTGTTTGAAGCTATCGTTGGTGATGTTACAAATCAAGATCCCACAAAGCTCGTTTTCTTGTATTTGGTCATCAGCTTAATCACGCCACTACGTGTGTTGAAGCTAATTACTATATTAGGCCATCAATGTGCTTTGTACCAATTGCTGCCCTCTTCAGCAAAGACCATTTCTACTTGTTATGTTTGAACGAGTAGTAGGACTGCCTCAGACGAAGATATGTTTCCTCAGCAAATACTAATCCAGTTGTTTGCCATAAGTTGGTCATATTTAAAAAGCACTGCATATTTATCGTCAACTCTGTAAGAGAACATGTATGTTTTCAAACCATTGTCTAAGAACATATTAAACACGGAGCTTGAACTTCTTAACTTCATTCGTGCTACATTTAGTCAGTGTAGTTCCAACGTTGCAGGATATTAACACTTTAATTTACCTCATCATCCTCTTTCTAAAACAAACTTCATAAGTGCATGCGTTGCTCATCGATCTACTGCATGCATAGATAATACGGCCTAATGTATCTGGTCGCATGGTCGTCTTTGATTACCAATGATCCTTTCGTGTCTCTCCCGATGCTACTACCACAGAGTTATTTGCTGACAGTTGTGAGTCGACTGCGACTTGTTATCAGCGACTGTTTGTTGGCTTTCCCACTTGGTGCACAGCTAACCAACGCGCAACAATCTGGAGACATACCCCATAGCTTTTTAGTTGGCTCACCCAATTAGCTTTGGACTAGATCATGCATCGAAGGGTCGATTATCTATCTGTTCCTAACGTTGCGGCCCGTTAACGATTCATGTACCTGACAATGGCCACACCGCAACGTTCGCGATGAGTGATTTGAACTAACTGCATATAGCTCCCCAGGTACCTGAAAGCCACAATCTCTCATGGGGATTATTCACATTAGCTTTTCCGCCCATATGCTTCGTTACTCTTATGCTGGATTACATTCTCACACATTCCTCCGAATTCCCGTAATGGATTGCTGGACTCCCATATAAAACTTAATCTGCAAGGATTGATTGCCTGACGTCCTGCTTCCATCATCATCAGCCGAATTATGTAGTTCTCATACATGGGAGTTTGGTTCATTTTTAATGATCACCGATCGCTTGCAAGTTGTGCTCATATCATGAGCTCTCAGCTGGTTCCGAGCATACGTTAACACGTTATATTGCCTCTATATGATGAACGCTGCATCTTCAAAGTGTTGTCGTAAGAACGGGTTCGTTCTGAGGTTACTCTAGCTGTTTCTGACAACCTGATCAAGTGTATTAAGTCCCTCACTTACGTCAGCGGTACCATTTTATAAATTTCTTGTGCGGTGTTTGTGGTACTAGCAGAAGTACGCGGTTTCTATTTGAGTGTTATTTTTGCAAGTGTGCTTATCATTCTTCTGACTCTACGTTTGTGAGTGCTTGGTTCTTTCGCGTATAACTTCTCAGTATTTGACCGCTGTTGTCTTCGCTAGTTATCCCACACCAAGTGATGTGATCATGTAGGTAGTTGCATAGTCCGTCGGTATGCATTAAGAAAAGCTCAAAATTTGTGGAGCACACTCTTCAGTGTAATGGTTAGGCACTCGTATGTGCATGGGTCATGTGGGCCTTGCTGTTTAAATTCGAGAGTCCAGCATCGTTATCAGAGAAAGCAAGTTAGAATTTTGTAGCCGTTTATGCTATCTTTTGAAAGTACCTTCAAACATAACGCGTCGTACTCTATCCTCACTGATCTATCCGCGTCATTGGTATTATTGTCTGTTTCTTGTGGACGTTTGCTTATTTTCATTCCAATTTTGCGATCAAAACCACCGTCAATCACACCCATACAAATGTATGGTGGCTTCAAAGGTGGAGGTGTACGTTTATGTACGTTGTGTTTTGTTGTTGCACCACCTACTTCGCCAATCGATTTTTCTTTTTCTTGTTTTGCGTTAAGTTCTTTTTCTCCAGATGGTCATCGTCGCAATCAACGACGTTCTCCAAGCAGCAGAAGACGAGGGTATCGCTCACGCTCGCGTTCAACCAGTCCGGGGCGCAGACACATCGGCACATGGAACAATGGAAGACGGCGCGAGAGGCGTGGCCATAGTACCACTGGTTCTGAATCAAGCCGTAGTAGCAGCAAGGGGAAATGGTCAACCAAACACGATTACCGTAGCTCTTCCAACCGCCACCGTTCCAATTCTAGCCGGAAATCTTACTCCCGCTCTCCTCTCAGTCAGAGAGTCTCTGTTGCGACTCTGTAAGAATGACGGTTTTGTCGTACTTTTTGATAGATCGGTTAAATCTTTGCCCTGTATTTTTTTGCGCCAACCGTGATTCGAAGGTCACCACACTGGCACAGACGTTGCTCTCGTTAGTCTCGATGGGTCTTTATGGTGACTCTTCCTTCCTTATTCTTTTTATTGCAAAATCCTTTTGGTATCGCTCGTATCCTAGCCCAATTGCTAGTTCAAAACGAGAAGGGAGTGAGTACTCCGAGTCCCGACCACATGTTTCCGAGGTCGGCGGAACTAATCCATCCTCCGGCGACCGATCCTCGCCTCCATTGGTCCGTAAACGATATTACCGTCCGGAATTGGAATCGGACGAGGATTCCCGCTTGTCCGAAGACGATGATGAGGAAGACGACGATCAGCAATCAAATAGACGGTATCCCCGGTCCTCTGGACGTCAACAAGATTCTCCCTCAACCCGGTGAGTTCTTGTTTCCCCTTACCTATATATATAAACCAACTCGAGAAAACGACCATGTCAGTCTGTTTTTCAACTGGTTTGTTTTCATTTTCTCTTCTTCCTTGTACCATTCATTCACTCACCATAGTGACGAAGTAGAATATCCTAAAAAGGATCAAACGAGATAAAAACAGGCTAAGCTGAACAACTGTTCTGAATGCGAGCACACCATCAACTGCGGCCCACTGCCGTCTCAGACAGCTTTTCTACTGAACGCACTGAGCGATCCTGACCTCCTCAGTGGAACAATCGCACTTTGCAGCCACATCGGCACTTTAACCCGCAGTCTCACCCATTTTTTGATGGTCTCGGTATATAATGTCCGGTTAGGTAAAGGCTCAGCTGGCACGCGGAATACATCACAGTCTGCAACCTGATTATTTGACCAGTTGATCACATATCCCGATTGTTCTGAAGTAGACGCTGACGAACGGGCGCGATACTCATCCGACCATCCCACTTGGTGTTTGCAAATTGGCGGAAACAGTGATGGGCCAGCACAAGAAGTCTGTAGGTATCTTCGTCGCAAACAGTTTATTTCCGAAATCAAAGATCAAAACAAAACACAGACAATCTTTTTACCCCTTCCTTTCAACGAAAACCACGCGTCTTCTCGACGTCACAGAAAACGCACACAACGCGTCCCTTTGCTGTTCTCGCTTTTATCTCATCAGCCAAGTTGCAAGCTGGCGAACTGTTGCTACCAAGGCATGTTAACTGTCCGTAGTCTCAGTCGGATTACCTGCAATACGAAATATGAGACTTCGAAAGTGTGAAACGCATTCCAGATATATCACCCTCCTCATTCACCTTGTTCAGCCTGGTCTTTGTCTTCGGTAGAGGGGCTAAATAAGTCGGTGTCATTCGCATACTCCATGTCAGTCAACTTAGTGGCAAAACGAACCCCAACACAGAGCTTATTTAATTCCTCAAGCGTAACCGATCGGGAGGAGAGGAATCGGACATTCTGGTGAACACCACTAGATGCTGTGAATACTCGAGACAGTTGTCCATTAGCTTTCATCATGCTGGTAATGTGAGCACACTACAATCCGAATAGGTTCACGTATTTCTCTGGAACTCCTTTACGAAGCGGACACTTCCAGCAGACGTTACAATCGCGGGCTACCTTTATATCTATGATTCCCATACCTGAGCTCAGGTTAGGGTTTACGGTGAACTGTCTGACAGTTTCAGAACCATGAGCGACGTACGTCAAGGCTGTCTGCTTACACTATTTTTGTTTAATTTCGTCATAGACGAAATAATGGAGGATTGTCTCCGACACTTACAAGATGCCGGCGTGGACCTCCTACCTGGTGAAAGACTGACTGATCTTGATTATGCTGACTACAAGGTGTTGCTGTTTGACAACTTTCAAGCAGCACAAACAATGCTAGACGCTAT
>QNGE01005100.1:21460-32479 GCA_008508345.1 Paragonimus westermani | reverse complement strand
TATATATATATATATGGTTTGCTTTACCTTCATGGTTGTGTGGCAGTCAAGCATTGCTGTCTATGATGATGATGATGATTATATATATGATGGGGTCAGTGCTCCAACATCCGTCACACATTAGAAATGTGATCATTGCATCCTGCCTGTTCTTCAAGTATATGGCTTTCCCTGAGTTTGCTGAGCCAACGCAATATGAGACCAGTGGAATACGTAGACTTGCTACAGTCTAGTCCAGTGCCTCTGTAATCGTCACATAGACTACTCTCCCTTCTGAAAACGGTAATAGTTGTTGATGAGTTCCATTCGCGAGGTATCTCTTCAGTTTCCCAACCACTTAAAGTAGCTCTGTTATTTCCATTATCAGCCTTCCCACAATATCCTTGAAAAGTGAAGGAATGGGATGTCTGGTCTACGACACGACAGGCAAAGGCTGGCGATATTTTTTCCCTACGGAAACCTGCTATCTGCAATGATACTTTGTATAAGTAGGCTAACAGGCTTCGTGTTTCTAGTAGAGATTTGGATTTACTACCACCACTATACGACGACTCATCTTGGTCCTACGATGAGCTTCATTTATCAGTCTACTCGAAAAGGCTGAGCAACTCAGTTAGTTGCTTCTGATCTTCACATAACCTCAGGTGTCAACGTTAATTGCGTGGTTATAGGTTGTATCGCGGTCTGACCGCACTTATGAATGCAGGCACCTTTATGTGCAAGGCTGTAAACGAATGCGCGAAAACCACTATGTATCCTAGATGAATTGACGTTACCGTGTTGTTCCAACGACGATCTTAGTTTGATACCTGCGACACAGACTGAAGATATTAACAGCCGCGTCTGATGAAGTGATATTTTTTTATGTTGCCGAGGTACAGTGCGCTCCGATAATCGCCTGTGTTTTTGATACAATCTGGGCTCGAGACATGTTAACCGCACGTTTGCGGATCATAAACCCGCACGTTTACTAACTAATCGACCACCTATAGGGTAAGACTCCAATCATCTGTCTGGTATTTGGAGCGCTTCTTGAAGACTGGACATACTTCGGACGTTCATGTTGTGTCTCGAGTTCCAGCTTTTTTCGGACACGCTAACGACTGTTAAAGCAGACTACAATCTGTTTGTAACCCCTGTAGGCCCTTGATTAAGGTTTGTCCGTCAAATAATTTTTCGACTGACATATTTTGTGGCATCCACAAAGGCTTATTTGTCGCTGTTATGAACCATCGTCAGTGTTATCTACTCATAACTAGATTTTCGTGTGCACTTGTTTGCTCCCAATATCAATCATTCTTACCCTTGGCTATCCCCTTTGAAGGATAGGATACTGCACTCCATAAGTGTCCTGCAGTCAGTCCTCTTGGTTGTTCGCTTTTTCCGACTACCAGCATATGATTTCTGATTAGAATCTTTATTCATGACTCTACAAAATCTTGACTCAAAAGTCTTCATTGTTTTCATTATTACTGATTTGAGTTATCCTCTGAGCAAATGTAATTGTATTACATTTATCTGTTGGACTTATTTATTATACGAACACAACAACCTTCAACGTCTACTTCGTTCGATGAAAAGCTACATGTAGATGCGAGTAAAAATGTGACCCATGCATATCTAGCTCATCAGCTGTAATAGTCGGAATTACGGACTTGGGATTGTCCTCGAAATCGTACTTGAATTGGACACCGCTCACCCACCCGTGTATGTAATGAGATCTGGGACTAGTTGCAGCAGACGGTTTTATTCATGAGATAAGAAACCGCATCTATAAACGTACATCGGTATCAAAGAAATAGGAGTCTGTGAATAACTGATCTCAATAGCAAGTGCAAAGTCACAATCTGTAAGCTGGTTGGCGCAATACGAAACACAGAGCTTGACGAATAACTCAAGGTGTGACATAGAGGCTGTTCCTCCAATTCTGATTTGGTATCTTAACGCGACGTTTGGATTGATCCCTTGCTAGATCGTCTGTTGTGTCGGGATTCGGATAAGCGATTAATCGAGTAGATATTCATCACATTAACCGGGTTTCAGTTTTCAACATTTTATTTACTCAATTCCTTTGCACACTCACAATCTCCTCAATTATTTGGTAACTTTCGGTTAAACGTTCTGTATTTCAAAAGAAACCTTGCACCTATGAGTTAGGCACCTGCGAAACATTTTGATTGATTTCTGACCATAATCCACAATTCAACCAGTTAAACAAACAAAAATCCTTGTACAATATTTGCCCGTTTCTGCCTAGTTGAGTAACCTGTTGGCATTTTGCTACGATGTTACCCTAATGTACTCTAACTCGCCCACCTTTTGTAACAAAATCTCCTTCCGTAAATTAGTCGACATTGACTGCATAAGCACATACGCTCGCTTTACATCGTACCGCTTTCTTCTAGTCTTCAGTTGAACAATTTCAACCAGATTAGTTCTTTAATTTCCGGATCGTTCGCGGATAGCGATAGTGTCAACTGTACTTGTTCGAGCTTCTATTATGTAGACCGTTCAGACAGCCTGACGGTATCTATCTCGCCCGCACAAGATCAAACACATCACACGGCACCAAACACCAGTAATAACCGTTCCCCATTTCGGTATAGCTATGATCTTCCCTTGTTGTTTGTCATTTTTTGTTGATTTTTTTTACTGATGTAAGACTACGGGGCAGTTAGAGAATTACCACTAGCCACGTTCGTAACGCTTGTCCACTGATCTTCACCTGTTTTTTACTCACACGTGTTTTTGATCATCTCACAGACTGCATGGTGTGCTACAAATCCAAATGTTTTTGCCAGTTAGAGAACTCTTCGTCTTCATATATTTGTATCAAACACTTCGATAACCATTAAGAGTATCTAGCAGAGAAGTTTTTCGTAAAATCATTCTTCCTCAGAATCTCTAAGGGTTCATCTAGCGTTCGGCTGTTGCTGTCAATATTAGACAATTGTTCAGGCCAAGACCAAATCTGAAATCCATCCGAATTTTAACTAGCTGCAGATGTCAACTATTTTCAGTGCGTTCCCTATTGGGTATATCTCTGTTGGTATAAAAATTTCGTATCTAAGTTTCTTTTCTGGAAGCTACCCGTCTTGCCGCAACAGATACGGAAGACCGCTAACTCAAATTCAGTCTGTACAGAGGAAACTGGTTATCGCCTGGCGCAGCCTTCAATCTGTTTGAACCAGAACGGGTCAACAGGTTTAATTGTAATTCATGTTTTACACCACAAACTAAATCACATGTAGACTGTCGTTTACTATCAGGCAGATGTCTAGGCCCAGGCATGAGGAATAGTCGGATCTGTAAGCGTATTATGGATAGTCCCGACAAGTCCAGTTGACGACTGGAATACCTTTAGTTACAGGTGATTATGTATGATGATTGTATAGGGTTTGGTGTGAGATCTGTGAACCAATTATCACTGCTGAGCTCAAACCATCATGCGAAACTCGTACCTGATCTTCTGCTTCGAAGTCAGACAGTCGAACTGTTTACTCTAGCTGGAGAACTGCGACCTAGCCAATGTGCATATCGTCTCTGTTGTATCTACCCATCCCCTCCCTTGATGATTCATCTGATGATTTTTTTTCCGAGTTTACGCCGCAAAGTTGTCGTGTAGTTTATTGGATTATGTGATCTACTGGGGTGCTGCCCAAATTCAAATTACACAAACATTCTAGGTAGCCGGAATTCAATGCCGAAATTATTTAGGATTGGTAGTAGTCCTCGCCAGTGCCATTGAGCTATGCATCTTAACCTCAGCTATGGCATTGCTCTTCAAATGTGTAATATAGCTTCTCTTGCATCAATTCTTCCCAAACAGCCTGATATTTGGAAGCTCTGTTTGTCCTCTATCACTTTCTTACTAGAGTGCATCTAGATTCGGCGCCCGTGCAAGACCTCTGATGCAAGTGTACTGCTCCCAATGTGTGCTTCATTACTCGCGTCTACAGGCTACACAGAGGCCCACAACTTTTGGCTCAATTCCAGTTGTTTAGTAAATTGATGTTTTGATGTGAACTCCGTTCTGTACGGTCTCTTCTATTCTCCCTTGGCTCTTTCTCTCTCTCTTTTTTACTAGTCAAACAACAGCCACCACTGGCTCGTGGGACTCGTCGGGTAAGATGGCGACTTCAGCGACTACAGAGGCTGCTAGCTACCACATCGCGTCCAAAGTCAGTTGACTTTGTTTTTGGTCGCTGTTGCAAAGTTTAAGTCTGTTTCTGGCTCGCGGATACGACTCTCCGGTAGTTGGATCTAATATCTAATCTTGTTTTAAACTGCCTACCAATGCACATCCACCTCTTCGTCTAACCATGACAGCTGGACATTTTGCTCGCACTGATTTGCCCGCGAATATATGTTTCTGCAGACAGTTGTCATAGAAGAGAAGTGGTTGATCCCATGGTAAACAGATAACACATTGTAATCTGTCCTTTTGTGTGTTCAAGACAGAATAGAACCATTTTTTGGATAGTACACTGTACTCAAATGGCGGTGAACGTTTTCCAAGTTGCAGGCTACTTTCATGTCTTTCTTCAGTCTTCATAATATCAGAATAAACCATGATTTTACCTTTTGCGATACACTCTATCTCACTGTATACTTGGGTCGCCTCGAAATCACCACAAAAGGTTCTTTGTGCTCTGAGTGTCTCATTTACTATCTGAACGATGGTATTTCAGACCTCGCATTTTTGATGATTATGAGAAGAAACTCCTTATCTGCAGCTTGACCGATACCTGTCAATATGGACGCACTGTTAGACAGTTTATTTAGAAGCTCTCAGGATAGCCCCATCTACAACCTAGGACTTTTAGTTTGAAAACTAGTGAGAGCATCTTTCACCACGAATATGCATCTCTCTTAGGACTCTAGCCACTAAACCGATAACGCTCCATGGGACGGACCAACTCTCGACGTCGGGGCTTTAAATTTTCGAGTCTATATTCCGCGCTGATTGCCTGGTTGCTCCTTCTACTATAGGCTAGGTCCTGCGAAGAACGTGCGGCAGGCTGTTAGTTGACTTTCGATAGACGGACTTAAGTCACAAAAGTTTTTGCCCTGCGACTATCTTGTCGGTATGCTACACTCACCTATAATGAAAGAATGCTGGCTAACAGTATCATTGTTTATGCGATACTTTCACCACACATTTCGACTTCTATGACGATGCTAGTAAATAAAAACGGACAGCTCTTGAACATCATTCATACGGATAAAGTTTCACCGCTGTACAATTAAAATGTGTGCACTGATACGTCATACTCTCTGTTCCTCAGCGAAAAACTAACAGTGTGCTGAACTCACTTATTAATGCCACCCAAGTTTCGTCTACTTGTCAGCGGTTTTCATCAAATAGTCCATGAGGACCGATGCAAGCACCCCATCAATTGAGCATCTCGATCACCTTCACTAGCTGTTGCTGGGACAGTACCGGGTGTACCCATCATAAGTTTATTCCTCACCTGCTGGAGCCAACTTGCATTGAACGACAGCGGCCAGTATCTTTACTACGTTCGACATTAGACACATCCCTCGATGGCTGTTTTAAAGATGGAAGTGATTGTGGATGGAGTTCCAATCAGATGGAATGTTTTTCCGCTTGCAGATTTTCCATGGCAAAAAGTCGGCCTCCTGATTGCGGCAGAGCTTTTTGAAAGTCCCTGTAGGAAATTATGGGTTTTTAACAAAATAGTGGTTACTGCACGTTTTCGCACTCGATTGGTGTGCTTGACGGGGGAGGTTAGGTCACGGTCTGTATACTACCCTCTGAATAGACAATTCAGTTCGTCGGCCTCGGAAGCGTGTGTCTCCGTGAAAATGGAAGGATAGAAATTCAGTTTGCCTCCTTTTTACGCATGCTGTACTAGTGGATGCTATCGTGTCACTGACTGTGACGTCGAATGCTTCTTTTTTTCTATGTACCTAAGCGTATTGAACAATCCGTCTAATTTGGTTGACATATTCATACCTTTAGCACATTTTCGTCTGTGCACTTATCTAAGGTTAAGGTGTTCGCTCTTGCAACTGTGTTCGCGATATGTTTCCCTCTGATTATTCCCAACTTTCAGTTTAGTTAGATGTTTATATCAATAACCGGTTAGCAGTCAGTGTTTTGCGATACTATAACTTCATTTTATCTCACGTCTTGGACTGATTTCTATAGTGGATTGCTTTTGCTTAGCGCAAAAGCAGCCGAAAGCCTGTATGAAAGTTATGTGGCCCACTCGCTTTGGATGATGTTTTAAAGGCGTATGCATAGTTACGCTGAAAAAATCTTGACTTCACCCACCAGGATTAATCCACTGATTGCACCTAGTTTACGTTCTTTCAAAGCACTGCTGTCCTATCTCGTCAACTTATTACTGGGTGTTTATTGCTTTGAATTGTGTACCTGTTTCTCTGTCGTCATACAGAATGCCCCTGGAAGCGCTCCTCCTGGTGCTTCTCGGCCTACTCCTCAAGAGCTTCTCAAACGACGTGTCCAGTTGCAACTCACAAAAGCCTGTAAGTCTGAGTTATATTCACTGTCTTTCATTGCGTGACAGCAACATCGTCTCTGTCACACAACTCAACATGCCGCCTTCGTTATCCTTTTTTGTATTTAATCCCGTAAGTTTGATTTTGATGTACTCTTTTTTATGTCCGAATTAGCTTAACTGATTGATTTTATTTGTTCCTTTTTTCGAACCTGTAACCATTGTGGTCTGTTTCTGTGGTATACCTCCTCTTTTTATTCTCATACCAACATCAAATGAAAAACTTCCGTGAGGTACTGTAGGTCTAAATTCGATTGCCGTATGCGTAGATTGCCTGGCTGGGTCATCACGAATGGTGCGCGGTGTTCCATCTTCCTCCTAATTAACGATAATGTTGAATTTTCGTTACATTAATTTTTGACTATTTCGAAAGCGCTGAAACATTTCGCACACTGCCTGATGGCGGTTATTTTTGTTTTTCTGGTTTCCAAATCTCACGTGCAACCTCTAATTATCATCTCATGTTTACCGGGGTCATCCTCCGTCTGCATTGCCCTTTGCTCTTTGCTCATCTAAGTTGAAGGACACGCGCGTACTTTTCTAATTTCTCTCAAGGATTTATGGTTTCTGGCCTCTTCTCTTCATCGTCACCGTCGTTGCAAACGTTACATTTTCTTGTTTCGTGTACCCCCATCCGCCCTGTTTGTACCCCGGGGCTGTGCATGTTCTTAGCCGGATTATGTAGCATGGTGACGGTTAGTATCTGTTTTTGTTTATCTTCAGTCAAACACTTCCCGTTGTTGGTTCTGCTCTATTCAACTTTGGTGTCACCAGAAACCCTGAGGGAGAAACGCGTTGAATGGTTATCACCTAGAGATGGATAACAGTGTTACGATCTTGGATTTATGTCTCTGAGGCACAGCTCACATCAAGCTTCATACACGTGCGAGTATTCGCCAGGGCGCCTTGTTAACTGACTTTCCTTGGGATGCGGATATTATTCCACTAATGATTACTGGTCGTTATGGCTCTAATCAGTGGTCGTTAGACACAGAATTGCCTGAAAATACAAAGGAAACACCAGAATTGAGGATCAAAGTGAAATCGGAAACGGAAACTGCCTGAATAATTTCACTATCGATAGAAATGACAACTTCTGGTACTTCCCCTTTTTATGCTGTGAAAAGAGGTTAATTGGAGAAATTCCACTGAAGCAGTCTATCTCAAGAACTTGATCTATGGGAAAACGGGGAGTTTTCTAAAACTATCCGATTACTTACTGTGCATTTAGATGGCCAGCTTATCCTAAGGATTGTATAAATAAGACGTTGACGTCTGATTCTGGTGTTCAAAGTTACGTCAGACTTCTGATTTATATTTAGGGTTTTTCGACTGCATGTTTACTTTTCAAACACAACCCACTGGCGGCGACAGGAGGCTTCTGTAGGTGTGCGACGTTCGGTATCTGTGTTTCGAGTACCACATTTTGACACAATAGAATGCATTGTGTTCCGGAGGTTCTCCTGTACACCTCAGTTATGGGCATTGCTGATCGTATATCGGGCAGGTGCAAGTGACGCCTCTGTAAGAAACTATCGTGCATTCTGGAATAGTAACTTGGACTCAGATTTTGTTGTTGTACTCGCTCGTTTCGTTTCGTCATTCATTCAGAGGTTTTGGTTGTAAGCGCCAAATAACTTTTTGGAATTTGTGAAGAACGCTTCTCAGATGATACTGATGGGCAAATTTCCCGGATCAAGTCAAGCAATAGAAATTAACGAGCATTGGCAGGAAATCGCACCAGCTGTAAGAGCTTGTGAATGCGTGTGTTCTGAAATAGGTGTGTAGTTGTGGTAAGGTTGAATTTCTGTTACGTTTATAAACCTTGAAAACAAAACGTCTCTAAGTATAACAGCGACTGCCAGTGATTTCAGACTTGTACAAAGATGTTGAGCATTACTGATTCACACGACTGGAAGGTAACTAGCCTTTTTGTTCTGCAAGGTGCTTTTTTCAGGTTGGCTGTTTTCGGCTGTTGAGTTGAAGTAAATGGCACCATGTTTATGAAAGTTAGTTCATTTATCACTAACCAATCGCACTCATTTGACGAATGGGTTGACACTTCTGAGGAGCAGTGCAGGTAGTTTCACTCAGATCCTATAGACAAAGGAACCCGAATAATCCGTTATTGCTTATTAATTGGGCCTTCGTTGAAAATAGAAGTGACTCTGTAGCTTAAATTATCGAGGCTTCACTAGGCCCTAGACTTGTTTTCAAATTCGCGTTTCAATGAAAATGGACGAGTTTGCTCATCTTCCTCACTCCTCAATGCTGATGATCACCACCGCTGTTTATGTATCGTAGTCAGTACTGTTTCAAATCCGGACTATTTGAACAACTGTTGACGCAGCGCTATGATTGTAAAGTAGAGCATTTAAATTTTTTTCTTTCGTATAAGCGATTACAACACTCCTGAGGAAGGCCACCCGAGGTGGTTGAAACGTAGAGTATTACAACCTGCTCGTAACGTTGTGTTATTCCCAATCTGTTTATCGAACGTGACACTCTTTGTAGGGAAGCAGTGTTCCTGGTTTCCTCTGCGGGTTCTACACGAGACTGAGACAATTTCTGGATTTCTTTCATCATCTGTTTGGCCGTTTTCTCTGCTCACCTATTTGGTTAGAAGTGGTATGTTATATACATACCCGTACTTTCATCGCTACCTAGTTCGAAATTCGATTGTTTTGGGTTTCATTCAGAGTCCGTGGTAATAAGGTTGTTTACTAATGTGTATCCGGCCGGGTTATACCGAAGGCATTTTCAACTTCGTTCTAACAGAGTTTGGCTTTTCGGCCGATTTCAAGCCAGTGAAAGTTCAAGGCTATTTTCTACTACATTGTCAATAGAACAAGTTTATCTCCTTGTTCTGTTTTCAACCGTTTAGTGCGCTTCTTTCTTTTCTGTTCTCGAATTTCAGTCAATGCGGACAAAAAAGCTGAATTAGAAAAACAAGTTCAGTTGGAACAGGAACGTCTGGTAAGTGGCCTTTGTAATGTGCACAAGTGGTCTTTTTGTCACACCCACAGACTTTGGAGGGGGGAGGGTTGTATTTGTAAGTCATTTGAAAATAGCTATCTTTTTTCTCCACCAAGTTTTCTTCGACCACTGTGTTTATAGAAGCTGTTTCCTCTACCGGGATTGGATGGTTTCCACCGCACTTTTTTTATTGCAAGCAGTCAGCTGGAGTCTGTAAATCTTTTCGCCTACCTAAGTAGTACCACTTCCTAGGCATTCAGCTTTGCTGGGGAGGTATCCTTGGAGGTAGAGATGATATACGCGTTTGTTATTAGCGTTTTCTGTCTGTAATACCGAAAAGAATTCTGACTGCCGAGCAAAGGAATGGTGTACGTTGCTTGCCTGCGGCCTATCCAGCCTGAAAGTTTAGGGATCCACCAAGTGTTCCACGTGGACAATGTCGATTGTGTAATTCGGGAGCTGTCAAAATTTCCGAAATATCAGTACTTACTTTGCTGGATTTTTATGGATCTGATGAGCAAAATGTGTGCTATAGCCCTGTTTAACAGCCAAAGAAACTTGTCATCCGCGAACCACAACAGGGTGTACTGTTCCGCAGGGTAATGACTCTTTTTGAAGTCCTCAGGAATTCTCTGAGTGAATTTGTCACTGTTGATAATGCCTTTGCTTGTGGACCATTCGTTTTGTCGTTAATTCTTGATAGCGAGCAATGAGTTACTTTATTTCCTCACCGTTAGTCCACTTGATCTATCGAAAGAAATGTTGCGAACCAATTGGGGTCTCATAACCGTCATCTGTTAGCTTCAGTTCATTGTTTCACACTACTAATAGTAGTTAGACGGCTAAAGTCAAAGCGGACTTCGCTTCATTCCTAAAACTAATTTGTCCGTGCTTTTTTTCTGATTCTGTTTTGCTCGCGTCACTTGTTACATCAATGTCATAAATACATTTTTTTCATCTAATGAATCTCGTAGTCACGGTAGAGCAGTTAATGTGTTTGGATTTGATTAGTTTGCTACAGCTTATTTTGACCAAATGTACATACAGTAATCATCTTGCTCAAAATCTACTCTGCCCTCACGTTGTTCACCTAGTACCATTTGCATTTCACTCTCCAATTGATAACACTGTGTACACGTGCTTTCGTTTGCCACGAAACCGTACGGTTTAGTTCTTGTAATCCTGTATAAGTAAGATTGTCTGCATTCGTCATCGATTTCCATGTTTGTCCACACGATAAAGCAACGATACATGACAGTTCTAAATAGGCTGAAGGGCATGTATCGCTTACACACATTCTCATCGAACACAAATACAAGCCGAAAATTGTTATTCCTTATTTACCAAATTTGTACTGTCTTTCTAGAAGAAGCCGTTTTGTCCCTGTTCTCAATGAACTTGTATAGCCAGATTACAACTTTGAAACCCCTAATTCATGTGTCCTATTTTTTCCACTATAAACTATGATCATTTAACATTACCCGTTACCTTGAAA
>QNGE01005100.1:11049-21412 GCA_008508345.1 Paragonimus westermani | reverse complement strand
TATATATATATATATATATATATATATATATATATATACTGTGTAGCTGTGTATACAGGAGACCGAATTTCTATTCTTAAACAGATTTGTGTTATTATCGGCTTAAGTTTATGTAGACTATTTGTAGCGAATTGGGCTTGCTTTTCCTTCCCTAATAGTTGTGTTGGAGTGTATCCGTTGAGCACCTCGTTAACCATTTTCTCCATATGGGATCGTACAATGTTATCCGAAAGAATTCTTTAGTCAGTCTGTTCTGTCCAGGTTGTTGTTCTCGATGTCTTGGGGGCGTTTTTTACCGACTACCCTACCCTTTTTCTGGATGGATTTTTGCATGAGTAAATACTCGTGTGTATGCATTTTGTCTACAACTGTCTTTTGCCCCTATCTAATTACCCTTTATTCTATTCTCCGTCTCTGGGTTATCGGTCTCTGTGGTCTTTGCCCCCTGCACACAATAAACCTCTTTCATCTTTTCCATTTGTTTCAGTCCATTTATTTTCACCTGCTGTTCCCATCCATCTGTGCACAATCGCGAGTGCATATCGTCCGGGGCTAGACCACTTTCTACCAATTACCTCCTTTTTTATTTTCATCAGCCAGTTAAACCAGACCCTTTGAGAATCTCTTGAATTTTGCCCCATCCTGTATTCAGCCCAATTTTTGCTGCATATTTTCGTGGGCGTTTTGTGTCTTTCTCATGCATATGTTCGGTTTTGTCCAATCGGGGCTTGATACAGCTTAGTCTAGGTCTGATTTTGTTGTTCTACCCACGTGACCCAACATTTCCTACAGCGGCTTGCACGTTTGCGCCGTCTAATCTGATCATCAAAAGCAGTCTGGTGTTTATTCTCAGCAGAGTGTTGTATCCTTTTCTTATTTGTACACGTGCATTGTTGGTCATACATTGATCAGAGTATTTTTGAAACGCTCAGCCAGCACGAATCGGGCATGCGTGTAAAGTGTATTCCTCTTACTCTATATACTTGTAGTTATTATGTTGCATTCACTGGTTGAATTTCTACACTCCGATCATCTGATCACTAGTTCTCACTCGATCCCACGTGTAATCGTCATTTGTTCAATTGACACCACTACACCGTGCTGACCATAATGGGGCATTGTTAAATTGAACTATTGAATTGGATCAGGAAATCCGCATGAGGCGATTCAGAGTTGAACAGTTCGATATCAATATGAACCCTCTTACAATACTGGTGCTGATTCAATCCGCCTCTGTATGATTATCCGTTTCATCAGAGTGTTTCCTTATTTATTGGTCACATCATCCAATAGTGACTCATGGTCCTCTCAGCTTCTCCAACAACTTCTGCCTCGATTCTTGTCCAATCAGATTGATGGTGGCCTGATCCATTGGTGCTATTTGTGCGGGTATTCTGCTTGTTTCACAACATAGACTATCTACCTTGGTCTTTTCCGTTTTGGCCCGAACCCTATATAACATTCTTGAGGTCATGTAATCGATCGATTCCCAGGACTACAAAACTGCTTTCGTAGGCATAGTAACCGGTGAAATAAGATCACGCCGTGGATGGTGTTTGGACGAATTCGCCTGAATTAACCTGGTGTCAATATCCGAAGATGAGAACACTGTATTGAAGAAGGCAAATCCACATTGGTTGCCTTGATTATTTTTTGTCCGGCCGTGTGTGATGCACAAGATGTGTTATTCAGTCTGCCCAGCGAGGCTTGTAAAACTGCAATCTTTTGTGAGTCATTTGGACCATAGGTAGTGCCATATAAGTTCTACGATTCGAAAGAGGTATCTGTGCATTTTTCATGTCTGGTCCTCCTTGGCTAGGCATACTCACTAAATTTAATCAACAGTATATTTACTACACTTATCCTCATGGCCTAATAAGATTAATGGTTTCTACTTTCGCAGAATTAAACTGATACGGTTTAAAGGCGTACAGTTCGTACTACCTGCGATGATGGGATCACATATTTCGCATGCCACTTGAGTTTTCATCTTCACCAGGTACTATTAATAGAAACCACTGTTGATTGGATAAAGTAATGAGGTGATCAAACGATGTCGGTTTGATGTCTTTATTTGTGCGTTAGATAACGTTTGCGAGTAGAAGCTGAAAACCTTCGGGTTTACATTGGATGCAAGGTGTAACCACGAGCGATTCACATAGTTCCAAGAAGTCCCTTGGTGTCGGTCAGTGTAAACAGGCTAATCCGAATTTACACGATGCCCATCATGGTTCTAGCTCATCGTTCAGGGCTGTTGTGATGTTTTGTTTTATCCTTAATGTTATTCCATATCCTTTTGGTCGTCTCACTGTCAGGCGCGTGAGGAAGGCCTTCGCCGACAGGCCCGTTTGCTCAGGCGTCAGGAGGAGAAACGATTACGCGAGGAACGCCGAGCTGCTATGTTGGCCTCTGGCAAACCTGATGACTCTATATCCGATACATCCTCTAGTTCGTCAGACTCGAAAACTGATCTGTGTGTAAACTCCAGATCGCAGTTATCCGTTCCTCCTTCCGCACGGCATTCTCCATTCCCGAAGAAATCCTCTCCCTCATCACTCTCCCTTGCTCGTCGGAATGAGCATCGTCGCAGTCGAAGCGTTTCACCAAGTCGGACAGGTCGGCTTCCATCGCCCCCATCCTCAACAGGCTCTCGTTCTACTCCTTCCGCTATGCGGGGCCAGAAATGTCTTCCTTTAGGTGGGAATTGCTTTGACAAGTTTCTGAAACACTGGCGACAATCAGTTACTGTTTTTGTTGCGTTCGTATTCGTTCATTTTGTCTGTTAGACAAAGAGCATTCAGTCACAGTTACATCTACTCAGCAATGATTAGTGCTTCCTGGATCCATGTCTGTTTCAGCATTTCTGCAATGCTCGATGTGTGCACTTTTTTCTTCCTACGAATGCATCTTAACCGCGAGTTATGTTGCGTACATGTTCTTATGCGGTAGACATCAGTACGTAAATGGCATGTGCTTGATACGATGTTTTTGCTTCTTCGTAGACTACCGACGGATGCCACATTTGTCAGCTGATTATGATCGGTTTCCACCAAGTGGCTCACGAGATAGATTTGTGAGCCGATCTGCTCGTCCAGAATCTGAGCGCTGTCCGCCAACGAACCACTACAGACCATCTATGTCATCTCGCGGAACATCACACTGGCGATGCAATGAACGTTCGGGGCCGTAAGTTTTATGTTGTTATGCCATTAAGCGACACTTATTTTCCATTCAAAATTTCGAAACATGCTGTTCTCCTCGGTAAAACCAGATTGCCGTTAGATCTGTCATACCATTGGCTTGACTTTTATCGCCCCGTCAATCCACGCAGAAAGGCTTGTGTGTAATCGCTGCTGCTCGCGCTGTCCCCTGGTTATTCTGCTCATAGTTTCCATCACCCACTAACTCTCACCTCTCACTTCAGCTTTGCTCGATTGACGCTGCTCTTTCATTTCTTCTGATATCTTACCGCCTATTGGTTAGATTTCTACCGATGCGTGTTGACCAGTGGTCAGTTTGTTCAAACTGACCACACCGCCTGCCCTTAATGGCTGGTCGGTAATACGTACTGACCACTGTCTCACCCTAGCTTGCATGTCCCTTGGTCTGATTCTCGACTCTCAGTTCACACCATTTGGCTGCTTTCACTCACCTACCAAATCGCATGCGTCCGTAGAATGTAGAGGTTTTGTTCTAGCTTCGGGTAGTTCTTTATTTGGTAAGATTTTTATAGGATTTATGTACACTCATGTGACTATTTCTATCAGCATGTGACAAACTTGATTGATCAGTAAGCAAGCCATCGAAATAGGCTAGTGATGAACGTTTAAAGGTCCAGTCGGTGAGATTGGTCAATAGAGCAGTCGGCCCACTGCGAACAGAACTGCTTCTTAGTTTCCAT
Organism: Paragonimus westermani; assembly: GCA_008508345.1. Taxonomy (NCBI): domain Eukaryota; kingdom Metazoa; phylum Platyhelminthes; class Trematoda; order Plagiorchiida; family Troglotrematidae; genus Paragonimus; species Paragonimus westermani. The sequence goes on along the minus strand of QNGE01005100.1, from coordinate 17,511 downwards.
CTGCTCACACTGAAACGCATTGCCCACCTCTGTGGTCACGACTGAATCGGTTGTGAATCTTAATCTACCACTTTACCGGCACCTACATGAGAAACAACTTACACTATAAGTTTCCTAACCGCCATCTAGTCCAGTCTCATAGGTCATCATCATCATCATAGACAGCAATACATCAGTGGTTCACACAAATGCTTAACTGCCACACAACCATGAAGGTAAAGCAAACCCTATATTGGAAGGGAGAAGGAAAAAAGAAAGAAACGAGAAGGGACCTAACCACTGAAAATAACCACGTCTATATTCAGTCATTCAACATCAAGGTGCGTACATCTTGCAAACAATTAACGGAGCTACAAGTGAGAGTAAGGCGTCATCAGCAAAACAGCTTTCTTGAGGCTTTCACTGCCCCACGTCACTGAATGCACTCACTTCATAGACAACTCGGACAGACAACGACGACATTCACGCCACTGATTAACCGCCATCTCACCTAGAGTCTCCAGCCACCGACTCTGTGAGTCGCGAGGGCCCCAGCTCGGGAGACGAACTCGACCCACAGTGGCCAACCCATTGGTAAACGACTTTATTCCCCTACGCCATGTCATTATCTGTCCACCTCGCACCTTACACCAGTCGATCGCAGTGTCAACGAACAGTGCTCGGTGTGGAAGACGACTAGCTGACATCATTAACACATGACCTAACCATCTAAGCCTGTGCAAACGTAGGGATTGAACAAAAGAACTCGCTTAGCAATCACTAACAAACACCCGCTTTCTAACCTCTTCGTTACTTACACGCTGGTGCCACCCGATACGAACAGCTGAACGCAGACATCGGTGGTCAAATACTTGAAGACGGTTCACGTCTTCTACCCTGAGCGGCCAGGTCTCGCTGCCGTAAAGTAATACGGCCCTCACCGTTGTCTTATATACACGACCTTTAAGCTTCAGAGAAATACACCTCTGTCGCCAGAGATGCCTCAAGTTAGCGAATACCGCCCTAGCCTTAGAGATACGCGCTTCTATTTCATTCCCTACACCTCCACCGCTGCTGATGCAGCTTCCCAGGTATACAAACTGGTCAACAACCTCCATGACTTCATTATCTAACATCAAATCTACGTAGTCACAGCAATCCTGCAGAAGCACTTTGTATTTTGAGGCTGCAAAGCGCATTCCGAAGTATTTAACAGAACGCGAAATAGCGTCTAGCATTGTTTGTGCTGCTTGAAAGTTGTCAAACAGCAACACCTTGTAGTCAGCATAATCAAGATCAGTCAGTCTTTCACCAGGTAGGAGGTCCACGCCGGCATCTTGTGAGTGCCGGAGACAATCCTCCGTTATTTCGTGTATGACGAAATTAAACAAAAATAGTGTAAGCAGACAGCCTTGACGTACGTCGCTCATGGTGCTGAAACTGTTAGACAGTTCACCGTAAATCCTAATCTGAACAGAAGTATGAGAATAGGTCATTAAGTGCACACACACCTAGTGTAATGCTGTTTCAGCGTTCTTTGCCGACATGATTGCATCTAGCAACTTCATTGGAGTTTTTTGTTCATCTCCATTCGCTTTTTCTTCACACTTATTTACTGCTTCTCACCGACCAACACAGGCAAGAACGCAAAAGCCAAGTTCTTTCTTCTTCCTGTAACACCCATGAACCTATGAGCAGAATTGTGTACTAACAGGACCTGATTCGGCAAGTTATTCGAGTTCCAATCATGCGTTAGTTGATCAACCCGTAGAACGAGTTAAGCACATAGTGAATCAATACAGTTGAGACGCACACCAAAAACATTTCTGAGTGCAGAGAATACAATTGAATCAGTCAGGGTTCAAGGCTATACACAGTCTATCGGGACACCTGTAGACCTCTTGATTCGGAACAGAACAAGACAGAGTATTGAAGGTTTACTCGGATAAAACTGCCTCTGTATATAAATAAGTAATCTGGTAAATTATACTGAGTACGAAATTTAGCCGTCCGCAAGTATCAGTCAATAGTGTGGTGGTGTAAGCAATTCAGTGAGGTGGTACAAAATGAGTAGAAAGGAGAGAGTTCAAACGAGAGTCAGTAGTACCAATTCAGAGTGTGTTACGTGTAACAATGTGAGAAATGTTCGGCTAGCATTTAATTTAATCACCACGTGGGAATATATATATAAATGACTTACAGTGTGATAGTTCGACACTGGCCGTGGATGGGTAGCCGGGTGTGGTGTTTCGGTGGTTCAGGCTTTCCGGCGGACCTTCTACCATCCTACTCTCAATTTCACTTGTAGTGATCCTAAGATAATTTTCATTTATTCTAACCAAAATCAACAGATACAGTAGACGAAAGATCACTAAACGGTGCCACAACCCGACCTAGTATGTTGAAGAAACCCTCATTTCTTGACTGAGGTAATTGAGCAGCTTAATACGCGCACTCATTCAGTCACATGCTGTGTGTACTGCTCATTCGATATGACCACTGGTTATTAGAGTTCGTCGTAAAAGGACACTACAGTGAAACTGTCACTGCTGTATACGCTTTAATTATTCTGTCGATTAAAGCAACGGATACGGTTTACTTGATTAAGATTCTGTACCTATATGTCCCGTTGTTAGACACGCTTTAACGTACGTTGACCTAACGGGATCTTCTAGGTTGTATGCTGTTTCTTGCGAATTCAATACCACCGTTATGCATGATGGTCTGAGTCACACTCTCCTTGTGTGTGTGTTTGTCCCTTTAAGTTTGTCACCCTAATATGGTAAACCCACCGTTTTGCACATGAGAAATCGGTTATTTACATGCTACCAAGACTTTCAAACCAGGCTGAGTTATTGTGATTTGTTAATGCCTAATATGATCGATGAGCTCCGATCAATCCATTTGTTCAGCTGTTAGAATTGCTGTTTCTGACAGACAGCCACCCCATTGCACAGTTCCAATCAGTGTTAGAAGCTTGAGTCCAGTGTGTCTTTTCTTTCCCGAATTAACCAGTCAGAAGGCTTGTTTTAATAAGACAGCTGTGATTGAATATGAACAGTATTTCGTTTATAGTCATTATGAACAATGACAGCACTACATCAGTAGTTGGATAGCACAGTAGTTGATACTGGGGCTTACTTGCTACCCAACTATGGAGTAAAGAAAGCAGCTTCAGTTGTGTGAGGAAATCGGTGGTAAGGACAGGATTTACTATCTAAACTCTCGGACTGCAAGCTTTAAAATGCCTACTACGTCTTGGAGGTAGATTTACAATAGACGCAAGCGTTCCTATTTTCATTATCGCAATCTAACACTGGAACATCATAAGGATGCATGATATTAAAAATATCTCCAAATGTTGTCACGAACTTTTCTTGGGATTTTCCTTAAGCCACAGTAATTTTTACTATCATCTGGCCTTTCGTTCCGGTTTCGAGTAGGTGTTGTATCCGGCTATGCTAATCTGTATAGACAGCTATATGTGCTTATTAGTTTCTTCTACGGCCAACTGCGAGGCATTCCGTTCAGTGTTCGTTGGAAATGAACAGTTGTGCTTCTTGTTCGGCGGTAGAGTCCCCAACCATTATTGTTTTGGTCCGCGTACGACCGTACTTCCCGTTTTGTAATATAGTGTGTTAGTTGCTCAATCAATCATGTCATACTCCTCTTCATAAGGCAATTGTTAGCCAGTTCAGTCACGTTTGTTGCTGGTATTGCCCATTGTTGTCAGTTGCCTACATTATAGGTGACTTCGAAATATATATCCTCGTACTCCGTTCAGTTTATGATATCAATTGGGCACCTCCATTCCCCAGTCGATTTTCTAACGGGCCACTCGACTTTCCCTATCCGATTAGGGGCTTCTCAATGTTCCCGCCCCCTCGACCTGATTTGGACACACGACAGCGTGTGTCTTACCATCCAGTTACAAGTGAACCATCCGTTTGTTTACGCTTGAGTTCCATTGCCACATTTGGCCTGATCGATGCGTGCTATGGCGTCGAGGCTGTGTTTTTGTCCCCGCGCCCTAAGGCAATGCAACCTTTTCACCCCTCCCCTTGGACCGAGTGTCATCCATCTGCCAGAGGCCAGTAACCAGCCGGTTAGAGAAACGGGCTGAGTCGACGAAATTGGTGGGCCTAATTAACGTAGTCTTCTGACCTTGTCCATTAATCCGTCTATTCGTTCTACATTAGTAGGCAGTCTGGTGGTAGATGAGATGTGGTTTCATTCGTCAAAATCAGACGCGTTTACTCGCCTCGGTTATCCATAGATCAGAAACTCGCGCGCCCTACAGATGTATTCATAAGAAATCTGGGAGCATTTCATTGATGATCTTAGCCGTTATTGAAGATATACCAGTAGCTTTTTTCGCCTCACAGCTACCGCATCTGATGGTGGCGTTTTACACGTATAGTGTGTGTAGAAACACGACGTTCAAAGTGTAAATTGAAACAGCTGACATGTTGACTTCTCTACATGTACACATGCTGCACGCACACGGATGATATGCTGTATACGAACGTACATCCCTGCCATCTTTTGATGAATGGAATCTCACTCGATCACTCAGGGCGTATCAGTTCTGCACAGAAAGTGCACTCTAGCTGTTCCAACGTGTTATCCAGAACACAACTTCCACTTTGAGTCAATAAATGTAGGACACCCCATTAAAGGATCAGTCTGCTCTTTCAAGTCTAACGGATGTAGTGAAAAGAATCAGAAACCGCCGAATTGATCAACATCTACTGATAACCCTTCCAACTATTGGACTCTAAAGTGTATTTTTGGCTAACGGAACGGTCATATTACGCATGAAGCGACAATGTCTGGCCAGTCTTATGATCTTCCGTGTGCTCATCTTTGCTTGTCTTTTTGGGGCCAAGCAGCCATCTGAATGCGTTTACAAGCACTATTAAGTTTTTCTTTGTTCAAGTTGACCATCGCTCACATTTGATCGCAGCGTTCGCATTCAGATAGACTTTCCAGCCAGCCTCTTTCGAAAAGAAGCACTAGACTCGAGTTTCGCTCTCATTAGAGCTCATCAGTCGTGCATATCCTTGCCACGGCCGGGATTTGAACTCCGGACATTCCAATCATGAGGCAACCGTGTTGACCACTGCGCCATTGACCTCACATTAGGCACGACCGAATCACCAAAGTCTATCTGAATGCGAACACTGCGATCAAATAAGTGATGGTCAACTTGAAAACAAACCAAATCCCCGACTGCTCATCAGTAAACTATTCAGTTTGGCTCAGATCAAGTAATACTATTCCCATGGTCGATGTAGTCTTAACAGTCTATCTGGTGGAAACCGGTCATATGGTGAGCGTGGGAAATGAGATGTCTGACAATGAATCCTGGCGATCACCGATGCGAGAAATTTTATTCATACATTACAGTTCTTTATTCACCTGCTTGACCAAAGGAAAGGTCAACTATCAGTTTTACATCAGACACATTCACTGACGTCTGCATCTTTGCGATATTGAATTTCATTCAGTTTAAGGCGCGCGTCCCATGGCCACTGAACAAGACAATTGGTACTGCTCAGTCATCTGAAAGAGACCGGTCGTATTATCTCATTTGCATTCCATGTCGTCTAATCGATGAACTTATTTCACCTTTTGCTGAAGTAATTGCAGTTCACAACTGCTACAAACCTTCATCTTGCGTACAAAAACGCATGTTAATTAACGTGGCCTTGTTGTGTGATGTTAGTGATAAGTAACAGCGTGCTTGTTACATTTCCGCTTTGATTTTTCACTTTGATAATTCCTGGTAATTTTGTCCTGTATGGCAACTTTGCCCCCTTCTTCTTCGCCCACGGCTTCAATTACTTTCGCTGATGTGCAATCAGTGTAGTTTGCATTGGAGCCTTCTTACGTAATTGAACCTTATGAACAGCTCACTAACTTTTGACCACTCGAATCAGACGAGAAACTGTTGTGTACAACTCCAAAGGTAGAATTTCAGTTATCAGGAACTATCACTTGCTTAAAGTGTCTGTCTGAATGCGAAGACTGCGATCGTGTGTAAGTCAAACATGACATATTCGGTAACGATAGTAAACAACAATTTGTCATAATCACTGAATGATAAAGAGACCGCCATTCCGTAAATTTACTTACGATCAAAATAGCGGAACGGTGTTGAGCTTGTCAGTCAGACCGCTTTATGGAAATAGGTTTATGATCCGTTAGAACAGATGGGATTACGGAAGTGATGTAGCTCTGGTTGACTGAAGACACAGACGGCAGCTTCCGAATCTGATGACGCCTTACTCTCACTTGTAGCTCCGTTAATTGTTTGCAAGATGTACGCACCTTGATGTTGAATGACTGAATAGAGACGTGGTTATTTTCAGTGGTTAGGTCCCTTCTCGTTTCTTTCTTTTTTCCTTCTCCCTTCCAATATAGGGTTTGCTTTACCTTCATGGTTGTGTGGCAGTTAAGCATTTCTGTGAACCACTGATG
>QNGE01005099.1:0-35022 GCA_008508345.1 Paragonimus westermani | reverse complement strand
TATATATATATATATATATAGTCAGACAATAAATACACATCCACCGATAATTACGTGGTTTTCTGTCAAATTTACCAGCTCTGGTCGACTGAAAACCACGTAATTATCGGTGGATGTGTATTTATTATCTGACCACATATTCGTAAGCATATATATAGTACAGCACATGTGCTGTACTATATATGGCATATATACCATACATATGCACACATGTGCATGTCGATATGTGCACATGTGCACACAGATAAACGTATACAACTATCACGGTATGAACCGACAAATTTACATTGCCTTTTTCTGTGTAAATACACACACTTTTAAATCGGAAAATACATAATTATGTGCTGTTTAGATGTACGCATATCCCAGTAGTAATTAATCTGACAACGGATTTACTCATCAGCTGATCCGAAAGTTCGACCGTTCAAAATGTTTTTTTCCAGAGTTTTAAAGGAAACCAACACCCGTGCACACGACACAAAAAGGGAAACTAAAACGGCGTCCGAGACACAGCAGAACGAAAGCCGGCTCACGACAGTTGATTTTTCATTGGTCAGTTCTGTTGGGCGAATGACCACTGACAATGACGACCATAACTATGAATACACAGACCGAGGCGTTAGCCTTACCACAATACTTCATGAGCACCTCCCAGAGTGATTTTCAGAAACACGAACGTCGATCAATAAAAACACAAATTCATTTCAAATTCAAATCCAATTTCAAATTTCAACTACAGGACTTGGTAAAGGCCTGCGCCTGTTGACGTCCTGATACTTGACTGGTGTGATCCTGAGAGTGACCAGACTGCGACTTCTGTTGATGCCTTCAACGGTGGTCTAAGTGTAAGGACAGAAGAAAAGGGGTATCAAATCCTGACTGCTCCAAATAGCACAAACCAATCCCACTTCGATCAGTACAAAGTAAGAAAAAGGTTGTTCCAACATTTGTCTAGATCTCTTTTGAAAATATCTACGCTCGCGGCCTCAAATATCTTTGCAGGCAACTTGTTCCACCAGTTGCTTACCCAGTTAGTAAAAAAGTTACCTGGGAAAACCAATCGTGATCTTATTTTCTTGACTGTGAACCTACCACCCCTTAATCTCTGTCCTGAAGCATCTCGACCAAACCTGCTATGGGACTTGTTCCAGCGTGGTGCGTAATTTTATACATTCCAATAAGGTCTCCTCTTACCTGCTTGCTTTCGAGAAAAAACAAGCTTAACGTAGTTAGTCGGTCTTGTTAGCTTAGACTCTTTATATCCCATACCATACGTATGGCGAGCTTTTGTACTTTTTTGAGGACGGCTATGTCCTTTTTGAGATATGGTGCCCTAGCTTGGACACAATATTCCAAGTGTGGAAGACAACAGTTATCGACGCAACTAAGTAATTCTGAGCAAAGTCGTCTGACGAGAACGCAATGGCGCAAACTGAAAATATCGAATTGCTGAGGCAGTGTCCTGTAACCTGTCCGTTTTGGACGTGTGAGTCTTTTAGCGATGTTAGCGAGTTGTACACGGGCTCCAAGCTGGGGGCCCAAACTATCCGGATCCGGTCGGTTTGTCCGTTTCGATGTCCAGCGGTTTCCTGAAAGGCAGTCACTGAAAACAGGGTGTACCACCGCTCTCGGGGGTTAAAGAGAGTGTCAAGAACAAAGTGAAATAATAATCTAGCAGAACAGAATAAATTGCTAATCTTACGGTTTATTAAGTAGATGAGAATCCAATAACACTTCGAGACGGTCTTTAGAAGAGCAGCCAACTATCTCTATTGAAAGGTCGTTCCAGTAGTTGACAACTCTATAAGAGAAGACCTGTTGTCTTGGGAAGGTCCGGGTTCGAAACTTATAGTGCTTCCTGTCGTGACCTATTTGACCGTCATCACCTACTAGGGTGAAGAATTGTTGCACGACTCGTGTGCTAAAACAAAAGTGCGTAAGAATTAAGTCGCCGCGTATTCTTCGGAAATCAAGTGGATAATGATCAAGAATTTCGAGGCGATACTCGTAAGAGAGATGCCTTAAGTCGGTGAACATTTTGGTGGCTACTCGCTGGGCACGTTCAATGGCGAGTATGTCCATCTTTAAGCCGGTGTAGGCGATTTGATTGGCATACGCGAACAATGCTCTTATGTACACTCCTTGAAGCGTGTGAAAGGCGTTCCGGTCTATGCTGGTGAAGGCTCTTTTTATCATCCCAAGAGGCATAAGGCCCCTTTTGGCGGCCAGCTGGTGGTGATAATAGAAGGATAAATCAGACGGAAGCCAAATCACCAGGTCTTTTTTAAGGTCAACCTTTGTGACATCTATTACACTTTGTGCACCGTGTATCACAAATAGGTTGCCGAAGTCTTCTCCGAATGACATGTGCGCACATTTGCTGTCGTTTAAGGGAGACTCCAGTCATCTGACTGGCACCTGATACGGTCAAGGTCAAGCTGAGATGCATTGGGGTCACACGCATTCCAGATTTTTAAAGCATCAGCGTGGAGGAGGGCGTTGCTGGAGATCAGCTCGGAGAGATCATTTATGTGTATCGGAAACCAAGTGCCGGTCCTTGAAGAACGCCCAGAGAAACCAGGGAGGGAGACGAAAGGCCCGAACCGGTTTTTACTCTGAAAGTTCTGTTATCAAGAAAGGAAGTAATCCAGCGGAAAACCTCTCCTTGGATCCCGTAAGCTTTTAGTTTATGTACCACAGAGCCGTGTGGGACACGGTCGTAGGCTTTGACGAACTCGAAGAAGAGCATCCGAGATATGACCATTGCCTTTGGCCTCCGTCAAGCTATCCATGAAAATTAACATACTGGTTGTGCATGACCGATCGGGATGAAAGCCATGCTGAGTCAAAGAGAGAGGGTTATTTGAGAAGAAATTCTCAAAGATGGTGCGTTTTAACAGTCGCTCCATTATCTTGCATGGGATGCCGGTAAGGTTGATCGGCCGATAACTTGCGGGAAAGTGACGGTTACCTGCCTCAAATATTAGTGTGACAGTGGCCTCTTTCCATGCCTCCGGAAGAGTGCCTGTCTCGAGCGAATGTTTAAGCAGATTGAAGAGGAGCACCGTCAAACCGGAGGCCGCCTGTCTGAAGATCCGGGGCTGAATCGCGTCTGGTCCCTTGACACTATAAGTATTGATTTATACACAAGTCTTGAACGTCGGACACAGAAGAGTCAACTGTCAGGAGGGGTATTGGAAGTGTCCCTGTGGAAGAATTGGATGCCGGTTTGGCGGATCCACATTGCGGACCGTTGAGTAGTAATCTCTTAACATCTCGGCAACCACATGGGGTTGGAGGAGGTTCCCCCGTCGGGAGAACGCAGAAAAAGCGCTGTGTGTTTAGTTTTTCTCTAGCGACTTGAAAAGAAAGTGCTTATTCTCGCGAGCTACCTGTAAGATTTTTGGCTGCACCTGTCGGGTGTGTTGCCAGTTTCCCGCTTGCACTTTTTCCGTACAGAGCGAAAGGCCTCCAGATCCTCCTGGATCCTACCTGTTACCTTCTTCTTAGAGAATAGACGAGAACGAACTTCAACAAGACGACATGTGGTCCGCGGAAGCGGTGCACGAGAAGAGAACCTTCACAGTTTTCGAAGAAAAAAATGCCTCAACAGCTTCGTGAACGGCACATTTGAAAGAAATGTAGTTCAAGTTCACTGAGTCCGATGTAAGGCTGAATCTACGTAAGAACGTCCTTAGTGTGCTAAAGTCAGCTTTCTGGAAGTTTCGAACTGAAGTCTTTGTTGCAGCGTTTTGAAGCCAGTAACAGATGAGGTCAAGGGTTAGTTGCACCTGGTATTTATGACCCAGTGGTGGTTTGATGACCACTTTATCTGCCTCGTTCGTAATAACCTTATCGAACAAGAAGGGTGTCTCTCTTGGACGGTGCCTTGTAGGTAGATCGACATGCTCTGTTCAGGCTTTGTCACGGATCAGCGTTGCCAGGGTTTTCGATAACTCGCAGCCACAGTCATCATGAGAATTCGCAATGGAGTTGAGTTTTGGTGCTCTGAAAACACCCATAATAAGAAGATGTGAGAAACGCTGAGTGGACGTGAGTCTATCTAAATTAGCAAGAATGGCCTCGTCGTTTGATGCACTGCATGAGGGCAAACGGTTCATAACACCGGCAAGAAGCGGGTCACGTCTACGAAGTTGGAGTTTGATCCAGAGCATGTCGCATTTCCCTGGTAAGGTAAATTCCCTCAAGACAATTGGCACCGGGAGCTTCCGTCTTAGGAAGAAGGCACAGCCTCCCATGCGTTTACGGGAACAGTCCGCTCGGTACAAAGAGTAACCAGGGTCATGCAGTACATTGTCACTGATATCCGCAGATCGCCCAGTCTTCGTTAAAGCAAGAATGTGAGGGCTAGTGTCGTGGACCAGCTGTCCGATCTCTGTTACTTTGTTCAGAAAACCTATACAGTTGATGTATAGCACTTAAAGGCTGCTTCCTCGTTTGGCTGGGTGAAAAAGAGACAGAAGTGCAAGAGGAACAGTTTGAGGACTCAGTCAGAGTAGCGGGTTGGGTGCGTAACGGGCGGTACTGTTTTGTGAGTTCTCTTGGGTGGTGGTGGCCCCTTCATTAAAGCATGGGCATACGTGGGCGTCCCTGCGGGACGCTCCGTCCACTTCTGTTGGCTCGAGGTCGATAACTCTCAGACTGTCCTTGCTTTCGAGGTTTCTGGAGGGTGAGTTGCAGTTTCTCACCTTTTAAAATTTGGATGGGGCTGTAGGTTAGGAGAGAATATAGGACGAAATGACACCGATCCAGCCGAGGAGAGGGCAGCCGGAGTGAGACAGGTATGGGCCATTTTGGATGCAGGGGATACCCAGCAAATTCATTGGGCTTTAAAGCTTAGGGATAAAATATGTCTAAACGGAACCTTTTTGGATGAGATGGTTGGGGTTTTAGGAGAAGAGTGATGGTCGTTGAAAACCTATGGGATATGCTCTTCCGTACCCTTCCCTCTCCACAGACAATTGAGCTGTCAAGGGGATATGGGCAGCAGCCTTTGATGTGGATGCTTGGGGTGGTTTATCCGAGGGTACTAATCCTCTCTTGAGTGCAAAGATAAGGGCTTTCACGCTAACTCGGAGTTCGGGGTCAGCCTTGATGCGTGACCTAGTTCTAGCAACCTAAGAGCGCTTCCGCCGCTCCTGCGATGAACGGTCTAGCGAGACTCTCCTGAGATTAGCGTGGTTTTTCTTTAGTCCAGCCGGTTGTTCTAGTACTACCTCTGTGCTAATGTTTGCGGGTAGCGTCATAGGAAGACCCAGTGACTTCTTGGTAGCTTTTGGACGAAGTCTGCTAGCGGAACCCGTTTTTGCAAACTATGGAGGGAAGAAAGATGTTCAGCATAGCTCTGGCTTGTTATCCTGGAGAGAATGTGTTCGAAAATCGTCCCCACAAAACAAGCCTCTTCTCTGAGAGTGCCCTATCATTCAAGCTCTTCGCGCCTTCCTCAAATCGAGCAGTGGACGAAGCCACTGCATTGCGAACAAACGCCAAGCTTGGAAGGGCGAAGGCAACGTACCCACTCAACAAGCTCAGTTCAGACTTCATGTCAGATGAAGCCCTTTGAGTATCACCAGGGCTTTTTCTGCCTATCTATGCGCTGACTTTCTTAGACGTCTTGCAGTCACACTCGCACGTGTTTGGTTTCTGCTCGCTCGGGGTGGCGAGAATAGGATCCGACGTGGCCTTGAGTGGGGTGCAGCTTTCTCGAAAAAGACAGCTGATACTGATAAATGGCGTTTTTGAAGGAGTGAGCAAGGCGTACTGGTCCTCCCTGAGGCCAGTAAACTTGAAGTGGTACCAATGAACGCACGTGTGGCACTACATACCCTTCTGAACAATAATGAGGCAGCCGAAACTACCACAAACACTCGATACCTCCGATCCACCAATGCTGCTGGATCTCGTGCGTGTAATTGTGTTATGGTCTGTGAGCAAAAATGACAGTTGCTAACGTAATGGAAGCACGACGCTAAAAATAGAACGGTACTATCGGACACAAACAATACGATAAGCAATAATTTAGGGTCTCCGACAACGAGTACCAGTGATTGTATATAATCTTTCGATGCACTGGACACCGAAATAGCAAAAAATATAGATAGACAATGAGATCAAGGAAATTAAGACCACATTTCAAATTACTCGCGTCATGCGAACAGCGGTAGCACTGGAGACTGCACTGCGAGTGCTTTGTTCACTTTCATTCCTTGCAAATTGAAGGGTCAGGTAAAGTTAAACGTCTTTCCATTGGCCACGAATCGTTACCTTCACTCGGTTTTCAAATAGGCGTCATTAACATTTTCAACCAACTAGAAAATATTTTACACCCGACGACCACCAACCCAGCAGCACTCCCTTTTACGGAACTGTAGTGCACAGAGCAGATACAAGTTCACAGTTGACTGATCGTGGGATAAAGTATAGAGCGGAACCTTCGAAGAAGGGACACTTAAACAGCGAACACACGGAACAACGGCCACAAGTCACGCTCGTCACAACAACACGATCACGGAACACAGGGCGAACAATAACACAGTAGACAGCGTGTTTCGACCAGATGTTACTACAAGCACATGTTACATCAAAAGGGGTATACGGAATGGAAATGTTCGGGGGAAAGTACGTATAACAGGGGAGTTTGAGAATGTATTCGGCGACGAACGATCGGTCTATTCAATTGGGCCATTTCCGTATCCTTCCTCTGCGCCGATCTCTGGAATAGGAGCAAGAGAAGAAAGTAGGTTAACGAAATTACAATTGTGGCGTGCAAGTCTGATCCGAGCGCGTTTGCCAGATTCGACTGCTCGCTAAATTTACTAAACTGACGCAAGAGACGCTCCTGCTGAGAACTTGCATGAACATAAGCGGCTTATTCGTACCCACAATTAAAGTGAGGGAAAATAAATTCGTACGCTTACTTCGCGATTATCCTGAAGAGAGACTCCTTGCAATGACCAAAGGACGAACTAATCAGTGTGGATACACAAAACTCTATACCACCAATGTGCTTTATTCCATCCCTACCATTTTCCCATAAGGAAAAATACGGCTGCGTGAGAAAATGGCATTCTCCCGTTAACAGTCAACACGTCGGCTTTGCAAGCACCCCAGGCGCGATAAAAAGTGCTCATCCAAGAAGTGAATCCCTAAGAGTTTCATAGTGAGCTGCCTCCACTTCACCATTTGACGTGACATCCCCTTCAACGAGTCGCATGTAACGAATAAGCGTGCGCCTCCAAGATAGCTCAACGGAGGTCGGACTTTATGGTATCATCTGGGATGCTGTTTTCTTAGATCGTACCATAGCGTTCGGCCGTGACCCACATGGTCCTCTCACACACAAACTGGAGGCTTACAGTACTCACGATGGACAATGGCATTTTAGGAGCCAGAACAGAGTCAGACATTCGTCTGCCCTTTCCGACTTCTTCAGAGATTCCCAAGGATCTGTTGCCGGTTACACACTGTTTCTACAGTAGCCCAGTTACCCTGCAAACAGCACTTCTAGGCACATCTACCGTGTTGCTGAAGATTCACAAGTTAAGAATACAAGTGACATCAGTAAACTACGAATTGATTTTGACCCTGGGATCTCCACATCATTCTCACTAATTCTGCGTGCGTTTTAATCGGTGTGGAATCTGGAAGCACCTTCATGATTCGCACTGCCCGGTGCAGTGAACCTTACGGAAATCTTACAGTTGTCTAACTTAACCTTAAGCATCATTTTGAAACGGCTGCAGAAAACAAGTTGACTATTATGACAGTGATGAAATTGGTCTTCCCATTTGGATGATAAAGTGTTTCAGGCGATTTTTGGGGATTATGAACGACTGCCTCTTGAAAATATTAATAAAGTCATTCACAGTGAACCAAGAGAGTTTCACCGGTCATTACCATCACAGGTCACAGCGCATTGATGGTTTACGCGGATAGATAAATTTTATACATCACCCACAGTTAGAAGGAAGTAGCAATGAGAACCAAAATGAAAGGTAGATTTAGTTCCTCAACACTTGCTTCCTATCAGAGACCTAAACAGGGCCGATGCTTTGTTATCAGGCAAAGGAATTGTGATTAAGAAGGCACCCGTGGGACGATGCTTTTGTAGACCTCACTGCTTCTGTTATTAATCGTACCTACATCATAGACAACTCAGAAAAACAAGACTCGCGAAGATTACCCTAATCAGCCTACAGCCACTCTAAATTCCCCAGCTGCGGACTCAATGAGTCACAACAGCTTTAGACTGAGAGATGAACCCGGCTAACAGCAGTCATCCCATCGGTAGCTGCTTTCATTCTATCGTAACAACCCATCAGTTTTCCCATCTGAGGAGTGTGCCAGTAAGCCGCAACACCCGCGAAAGTTTTTCGGTGCAGTAGATGACTCAGTTGGCATCCCTTGAAACAATCCAAAATATAAGTCTGAATACTTAATCACTGAGTGAATAAGCTTGCCTAACTCACTAGCAAACATCGGCCTCTTCAGGTTTCCGTCGCTTACCTGTCGTTTTCACTGACGCCAACGGTAGAACGCGAGTATCGGTAGATCAATAGTTGTTGGTTTATGCCAAGTGTTGCAACCGGAAAGCAATATGGCTGTCACAACCGCTTCAGATAGGCCACCTTTAACCTTCAAGCAGGTGACCTGCTACGGATACCTTAATTAAGACAAGAAACTCTGTTTGACTCCCTGAATCTGCCGGTGCACAAAAAGTCTCTTACGTTCACAAACAAATCAACAAATATTCTAACTTCACCATCCAACAATGAACCTAAGCGGTCACAAGTCGTAGAGAAAAATTTCGCGTGTAGAAGCTACAAAGCACACTTTAGCAGAGCACAAGCTGGCATTAACATCTTCCGTGCTGCCTGAGAACCATTAAACAGGACCCATAAACATTAACACATCTAACGTTCTGACGTCCAACGGATAAAAGACCCACATCAGCATTCTGCGAATGCCTTTAGGTTTTTAGGTACTTCGTTTATGGCAGAACCGAGTCATAATGATGAAAACAGACGACCACAACGTAGGTCTCTTCTGGCGTTACAACTGTCAAACAGTCTGCCGTTGACTTTAACCCTAGCCGGGGTATGGGGATGAAGCACAACCATAGAAGTGTACAACGATCGACTAAAAACGACCAGTGTTGATTAGCGGCAGGTACCGCATTCTTTGTGATTGGAGGTCCTACCAATATACCCTTTTTGCCCTGAGTAAGCTTGCGTTTATTGGTTGAGCAGCGGCGAATAGTCGGTCTCTCTGGTGAGCATTTACAAACATCAACAACAAGGGTAACGAGTACCCTAGGGGTCACACGACGTTCCTTACGGTACGGCCACTTGCAACACGGTTTCTTAGGTGGTCTCTGGTGCATGATTTGAGGCCATAGTTTATTCCTCCCTAAGGTTGAGTCGGGTTTTATTCGTAAGAAGAGTTGTGATTTAGAAAGCTGTAGACTTTGGCTGGCTTCTAATATCAGGCTCAAATTCCGCGATCGTGTTCCGCAGTTTAAGCAAGTTGAAATCAGGCTCAGAATGGAATTCCGTCGTCAATTTGTGATTTTTTGGTTTTCCTATCAACTAGTCTGAGTGTTCTCGCAATAGTCGTTAGACTGTTCCGATTATCTTTTTCTAGCTTTGTTTTCCGGATGACAACACTCAGAGTTTGCCAGTTTGTTTCAGCTAACAACCGAGATTGAAATTGTGGTTATCACATTTTTCCTGATATAAGAGAGCCCTACGTAATAAACGTTCTTTTCTGGACACGCGCCGACAGAGAAGAAACGTGCTTTCAACTTGCTGTCCCCGAATGTTCGACTGAAAGCATTCTCCTGATCCCCTAGCTATAGCCGAGTCATTCAAGGGGTACTGTCCGATGGACAACAATGCTGCACCCTCGAAATGGTGTCTTAATTTGCATATGGGACACTTTTGGCACCTATTCCTAACCGTTGCACCTTCCGTATAAGACGCTAGACGGCCCCTATGCCAGGTTATTTCAAAAAAGCATGATGGGTCATCACAAAACACTCCTCATGGATCTTAAAGAGAAAGCTTCTAGTCTAGCATAGACAGTTCGTAAGCTACTTGAAGAAACAATATAGAGCGAGTTTTTCCTGAGAACACCGAGAAATGCCGCGGTGATCTTTATCTACAAGGCTGGGGCTCGACGTTTTCATACTAAGGACGAATGAGTCCCGCTATTAGCCTACCTAACATGACTTGCATCCTAGGTAACCTTACGCAACAAACAAGCGTGTCTCTGTGGATAGATAACGATTTCTTCCCAGATATAACCTTCTTTCATATCGCCAAAGGATCTGATCCGGTTCCGCATGACCTCTCGTACACAAGCACCAAGACATTTCGCCAGAGTGCTTCCTTGCCTGCCAGTAGTCATCATCATCATCATAGACAGCAATACATCAGTGGTTAACACTAATGCTTAACTGCCACACAACCATGAAGAAACAGCAAACCCTATATAGAAATAGAAAAAGAAAAAGAATGGGACAGGAAGGGACCTAACTACTGAAAATCACCACTTCCCTATTCGAACATTCAACATCAAGGTGCCTAGATCTTGCAAACAACACAACCGAGCTGCAAGTGAGAGTAAGGCGTCATCAGCGAGACAGCTTCCTTACGGCTTTCACTGCCTCGTGTCATTAAATGCACTCACTTCACAGAAAATAACTCGGACAAACAACGACAACATTCACGCCACTGAGTTCGATTAGCCGCCATCTCGCCTAGAGTCTTCAACCACCGACTCTGTGAGTCGCGAGGGCCCCAGCCCGGGAGACGAACACGACCCACGGCGGCCAACCCTTTCGTGGACAACTTCATTTCCCTACGCCAGGTCATTGTCTGTCCACCTCGCGCCTTACACCAGTCGGTCGCAGTGTCAGCGAATAGTGCTTGGTGTGGGAGACGACTAGCTGGTATCTTCAATAGCCTGGCAGCAGTGCTGTTAAAGGCAAAACTGTATCACACCTGACAGTCAAAGCTGGCGTTTGAGACTGCACCAGACCTTTCATTCTCAAACCAGAGTGATACATAAGTTCCTCAAAGTTTAATGCACGACCTTTCACTATTTCGCTCGCATTACCGGTCTTTCGGAGAGAATCTGCCCCAATGCTCTCCTTAATTTCAGGACTTGAAAATCTAGAACGCTAGTGATCCCAACGCAGTGCGGATCGGTCATTACGTGGTGAGGCTGATCAGACAAAACGGACGACCCACCTCATTGTAGTTAGTGTGCGCACGTGTAACTCAGAGGGGACTGACAATGCCCATGTGATTCGCAAAGCGTTGAGCAGAACGGACATAAAAGTCCACCTGAAGAGAGATCTGGGCACCTGGATGTTACTAACTTACTCAGTGCCTATGATTACGAGGTGACTGCGAAAAGGGAGTATGCTATCTTTGGGACGATCACAGTGACATTGTCCCTCATGGACAATCATGCGTCTCTCATCCCATACATAAAACGGTAACTTCGGTGTGTTGATCAGGTCGTCTGTGCCGACTGGAAGGAAAGCACAATCGCTCTTCAGCATGCAACTGTCGATACAGGTCAGTCAAATTGAAGTTTTTGACCCGTATTCACGAAAGTTTCAGTGGTGACTTGATTCTCCAACTTTTTGGTGTACAGTGGTCCCTTCCTGCAGTGGGTGATAGCGGTAGGTGCTGTTCTAGTAAGTGATCCTTCAGGCATCCTTACAGGACCTTTAGTGATAGGATTGTCAGCCACTGTGACAGCCTTTCTCCACAGGTAGTTTCCTGAAAGCTAGGAGGCTTATTTGAGGCGTTGTCATAGTCGAGGTTACGCGATCCCGACCCGTAAATTTATTAAGTTCTTGCTGTAAATCCCGAGAGTACGGTTTCCAACAGTTAGCTTTTAGCTGAAGACATTCTCTTTGTAGTAAATAAGAGGAATCGTCTTAATTCGTGTACTTTCAGCATTCAGTCCTGAACCTGGATATAAACCATCAAAATTGCTGAGGCTAGTTATGTAACACAACCCTAACATAGTACAGTGGATTTGCTGCGTTTAAAAGCTATACATATCTTTCGCGCAATAAACGTTTTCAAGGCAAAGCAAAAATGGACTGGCTCAGGTAAGAGAACATCTACAATACTCCACTTGAACTGACGTGAACAGAGCACAACATTAAATCCTACAATTACACATGAGGTTTCTCCACGTTCTCGAGGGGCAAGAAGGATGATAATTGCGTGATATGTGCGGTTCAACATGATCATGCAGGAAACAATGACTAAGGCTCTAATATCTACAGCGAACTTGGTCTCAGTGAGACAGTCAGACGAAGATCCATCTGTTCCTATTGGATAGGCTGTTGAAACTGTGAGCATGTGGATAGGGCTGGCTGCTGAATTAGCTAACATCAGACCACTACCCAAGAAAGATGTGTAGCTCAGTAACGGGATGATAAGAAAGAGGACTGCGTGAAGACGGAAGGATGAGACGAGAAATGAAGACTAAGTGATAATCACAACAAGAGGTGCGGTAATGGGTATCCGACTGCCAACTTGGCATAATTCAGTCGTCTGACTGCTTCTTTAGTGTAACGACTGATGTTGCCAGGATCAACATGGTCAGCAGTGCATTCCACATCTAGCACACTCGGACTACGAAAAGCACCGTCTGCACAAAAGCTTATAATATGGCATTGAAACCTTACATACGTGGTTTACAAATCCACCGTACCTCCGACGATTGTGAAGGTTTCGTTGGGTGGTCCAAGAAATATTACATTCTGTGTTCCGACAGAACGCAACCTTTCGAACCCCCATAGGATAAGAGAAATAAATTTGAGTCTAAAAGACGGTCTTCATAAAAGACAGAATTACTGAACATTTTGTAAGCTCTCCTCTAGACAGACTCTAGCGCGGTTGCCTTCCTTCCACTAGAGTACACAAAGGTGGATGTTGACATCCCGTGTGCAACACACAAACGCGCTGACGTTGAGGGAAGAATGCTGCAGTTATGCGCATCCCACCGTATCTATATGTAGAACATCGCATTTAAACACACGACAGGGAATTGTGCTACACAGAGACCTTCCTGCGCTTCCTAGCCATGGACACAACTCGATCACATAACAGCCCGTTAAAGGTGGCTCCACTCTGTTAAAGACTAGTGATTTCCGAAGCAGCCACCTGGACACGAACCATGCTGTTGTGCGTGCTCCTCTTGTCTTGTCATTCGCCCAGAGGGCATACACTCGGAAATACACGACACGTAACTGGCATTCGAGTGAGGAGAACAAAAAGAATGCTTACTCGGGAGCACTTGTGAATAAAATGCCCAGTCCAAGTCACGTGAGGGTAGGTAACGAACAGTGAGAACGAGTCAGAGCAGCCATGGAAGCTTGCTGTGAAGGAGCTTGTCTCGAAGGAGCTGGACAGTTTTGATGGACATTGATTTCTGTCACGTCTATAAACCTCATGGACAAGCGTCGCTCGATTCCACCCGGTCCCGAACATGATGATGACCCTCGATAACTTGAACGCAAGCTGACTGAACGTTCGCGCAAAGATCATGAGCGTCGTTTCTTCGAACAGTCGGAAGAGATGGGAAGAGCCATTCCATCTAGGAATACCAGAAAGCTATCTTCCCTGATTTCTAGTTGTACTGGCCATCGAGTCGATGTGAGACCATATGTGACCATAAGTGGAAAAGATGGATCACTTGCCACCATCCAATTATAATGACTTAACAGGTGGGCCGAACATTCTGAGGAACAGTTTGGCAGACCCAACCAGACCATGTACATAGCGAAACCGGAATGGTCAGTTGTTGCGTTCCGGACGGTCCACCACCGAAAACACAAGTGAATCTAGAGCTTAAGTTGTTGAAGCTTAATAGGGCGCTCGAACCAAATCTCTTCTCTCCTTCCCTTCCTGAACATAGTGATAAAACTCATTCAGACAATTTGCGGAAACTGAAGAGTTACCTCCTGATTGACACCCATCAACAATAACTTCCGTTCTCAAAGATGGGGTCCGAATTCTGTGACAACCACAGAGGGGTCAGTCCAGCTGCTGTTGCGTCCACGCCAATCGCGCACCTCAATTTACGTCGGCTAACCAAGCACAGAGGGAGTCAGATACGCAAAGCGTTAGCAACATCCCGATCCGGTAGAGGGTGCGTTGACCACATTCTTGCTCTGTGTCGAATCACGGAACATCGACGCTCCCACAGACAGCCGATTGTCGTGATCTCCCCAGACTAAAAGGCCGCTTTCGATTCGGTTGCTCGTAAAGTTCTCTGGAATTGTCTTCTTCGCAGGGGATTACCACGGACATGTGTGAATCTCTTCAGTCTTCAAGTAGGGCGAGAGTTGATGGACAACCGCTTCGGGCATTCACCACTTCCAGTGACGTTCGTCAACAACACCCGATCTACCCCTCCCCGTTCAACTTTGCCACGGACAACATCCTGGAAGGTGCGCCCAGGGAATACGGTGAGTCTGGTGCTCAGCCTCTTCCTGGTGCTAGGTTAACCAATGTGAAGTGTGCGGATGACACTGACTCACTTGGCCCCTCTGCCGAAGACATAAAGACCACGCTAAGCAAGGCGCGTGGACGGGCTGGTTTCCATGCAATGCGCTTCAAACCTTCAGAGTGTAAAGTGCTGCTTCAAGAGTAAGACATTCTCACTCCTACCTTCTTTAATGCAAGCAACCCGCTTGAGACTGTGGACACAAACTTAGTACTATCTCGTCAGCCTGTAACATTGCTGATGAGATCTCCGCGAGGATAACGAAGCCCGCGACATCCGTCACGTCGAAAAGACGTCCGGCTATCGCTGAAAGAAAGGGTGTATAATGCCTGTGCACGTTCTGTTTTGCTCCATAGTTCGGAAACATGGCCTGTTAACAACGAACATGTCAACAGACTTGTATTTGACCATCGGTGTCTCCGACACTCAAGCCCTCATCAAATGGACTGATAGCGTGAGCAACACGACCGTCCGCCGGCGCATATTCCGGAACGCTCCAAATGTGCGACCAACTGGTCAACTAATAGCGTCGCACAGCTAGCGATCGTTGGGTCACGTACTTTGCAAGCTAGCCGAGGGTTTATCGTACCGGACACGCAACCGGACCATCAACAGTTGGGTGAAACCGCGTAGTGGTCAGGCAGCACCATGGTCACCAAATATGAAGACCGTGAGTGCTCCATTTAGCGAAGCGGATAGACGTCGACTGCTTGGCTCGTGATCACTCAAGTCGCTGGTTAAAAAGCCATCCGAGGTAGCGGCGTGCCGCGTTCAGGGGAGTGCTTGCATCCATACCACCTCTAGTTCTCCCACCTAGTCCTTTATTGTTATCGCTTTGCATTAACGTTTCTTCTTATGGGACAAACCGCGTCACTGTTAAGGTGAGTGGCAGCCTGAATTAGAGTACTTTCAGGTCAGGCTCATGTTTGCGACCGAATTGTTAAGTGTTGTTTTGGAAGTTTCAGTTGAGCGCAATTGATTCAAGCTTACCTTCTAATCTATTTCGAAGACGTGTCCTATAAACATGGCACACCTATGGGATGAAATTTGGGACATTTCTAGCTTCCAGGTGGCGGCTTTCAGGCTACACCACGCAAGTGGTGTGGATCCACTTATCATAGTGTGGCGACTTTATTCAACTGTTAGTGGCCTTAGTTCCGTAGGGCTGTTGGTCCATCAACTGCCAATTGGTACAGCCCTCCAAGACACACACTGCCGAAGTAACAAAATTTAATCGGTGCGACATCTATTCACATCGTCTAACCATTCGGTTTATGTACTGCTCTCTCTAGAGGCTTGTGATGGAGAATGGAGTCGTAACTGAATTCACGGAACCCGACCTAGGGGTATTGGACCCGAGTTAGTTCAGTACCCGCTGTCAGCCCAACGAGTTCGATTATTACACTAGCCTAATGTTCTGGAACTGACTTTCACATCACGCAGTACTTTAGTTCGTAAAGAAGCACACGTTTCTGGAACGCCTATCTGATTCTCCTTCAGTGTTACTACGACACCCGTGTGTCGTGAATCAAACCTAATTGATTCGTAGACGTGATTGCCGAAGGTTCTCTGAAGGCAGTTGAGAGACTCCTTCCAAAATATTCCATTGTGGATACTTCACCTTATCATTCAATCGCCAGTAAGTTTAGACCACAAGCAGCAGGATCGAACTTTGCCTAGTAATGGCGCCTTATACGGTACCATGCAACAGCTATACTTTAAGATTATGGATACCCGTGCTAGCGATCTTTTCCTTTGGTTGGCAACTAACAGTCGTAATCCACCGTCCTACCTGTAATTCTCTCCATTCAGCCTATAATAGGTCATTCCTGCTGAGTATAACTCGTCAATCTTCACTCCGTGCTTGAACCACGTTTCCGAGACTGCGACTAAATCCTTCGGCTTAGAAACTCAAATTGAACCATTTGCTGCCAACGCTACAGACATTCGTGTAGAACATTCCCATACATTTATCCCGGGAGCACTTTGTATTATTCAGNTCAGGTATATTTAAGAATGCCACAGAAAAAAAAACAGAAATGTCGGGCGGGCGATAATGGTGGAGAGAAAAAACAACGGTTGAGATATATCTGTGGAAGTATCAGCAAGTTATTAGCGGATAAAATAATATCGATCTAAATTCACGCAAACAACCTTAACACGTCGCGTTGTTTGCGCCGGTCGTGTCGAGCAACTGATCTTCGGAGCGCTGTCTAATTTAGAGGTGCTCCCGTAACTGTGAGAATGTGCGAAGTTAACGATTCTCAAACATTGCTTTGAAAGCTGCAGTGTAATACGTCTTAAAAATAGAAGTGATATTTACCAACATGTTAAATAATTTCCGCATCACCGTATATGTATATATACGTATTATTCTTTTACCCACATATTAGCACACGACCACCGTCACACACAAACGACCATAACAAAAACAGCCCTACTGTAACAGGCAAGCCGGACGTTCTGGCTTCGTGTACCCGATACACTCGTAAACCCACTTTGTGCAACGTGGAGACACCAGGGGACAGCGTTCCTCAGAAGTACGGGGTTCCAACGATATTCCTGTAAAAGGAGATAACAGAAACAAACGTGAGCCAAAGGCCCAGTAAGACATGCACACGACTTACACAAACGAAAACCAAAATGGCGTCAACAGCACGCCGCGTTACAATGCACCCTCCTCAGATGAACACTGTCCCCAGTGTTCCAAGGCCTACGTGAACCGGCCAGTGCCAGTGGTGTCACAGAACATTGGGTACGTGCGCAGAGGTTGCGTTGTGTGTGTGCGTACGTGAACTGTGTGTGATTGCAACGTGCGGACGCAGGGATGCGTGATCAAACCAAACTGTGATAACCAGGAGTTCGTAATGGTTCAAGCATCAGTTGGTCACGTCGACACAAGCTGACTAAAACCATCCTGGCAGGGTCGCCAAAATGTAACGGGCAAGCCGGACGTTCTGGCTTCGTGTACCCGATACACTCGTGAACCCACTTTGTGCAACGTGGAGACACCGGGGGACAGCGTTCCTCAGAAGTACGGGGTTCCAACGATATTCCTGTAATAGGAGATAACAGAAACAAACGTGAGCCAAACGCCCAGTAAGACATGCACACGACTTACACAAACGAAAACCAAAATGGCGTCAACAGCACGCCGCGTTACACTACTGAATTTCGAAAGCAACATAGGATCATGTCATTTCCAGTTATCGACCAGTTAAAACAAACACTTCAGGGTTAATAATGCAGATTATGCGGATGTTAATTTCTACATCGTGTACTGAGCTAAGAAAATGGAATATGCGGAGAACTAATCTTTTGCCCAGGATAACCGGAGAAGTTACCGCATACGACTAGCACTCAATGGCAGAGTACCATATTTAGCGCGAATTTTGAGGTGGTGCTACGCAGTCGGTGAGAGAATTATGTCAGAAGACATCACTTCACATGTTGGTAAGATGCACTGAACAATCATGCAGTTCAAACAACGTAATATCACCCAG
Source organism: Paragonimus westermani (assembly GCA_008508345.1). Lineage (NCBI taxonomy): Eukaryota > Metazoa > Platyhelminthes > Trematoda > Plagiorchiida > Troglotrematidae > Paragonimus > Paragonimus westermani. Next base: position 16,960 of record QNGE01005099.1, on the reverse strand, counting down.
CGTGCAGGCTGCTGTTGCTGGAAAACGGTGTCAGAGAAAGTTTCAGGCAGGCTGACAGTCGGAAAAAGGATCTACCGTATCTTTCGGCTAGAAAGAATGCATGATCGGTCCGAAGTGATTACTGTCTCCAATACAAGGAGAGACCTGCAAGAAACGTCAACAACAACCCCACATTCTACCACGAATGAGTGCACTCTGAACCAGCCCTTGGAGTAAAGTTCAGTCAGATACAGAGTGGGCAGACTGTTTACTTTTAGCAAGTTTACATCCTGATGATGAAGAAGGGCCGGGATATCAGTGTAATCCAAGAGAGATGAACGTAACGCTACGGTATACTATGATAAAATATGTCAAGATCCTTACGGGCAAACTCAAAGTTTCTACGGCAGCGGGGACGGATGGTTCAAGCCCAGCCATACCACAGTCGTTAGCCAAGGTTTTGGTTGGGCCAATCCCTGACACCCACAACAGGTCTCTCGAAACGGCCCACTGACGGAAAGCTTGGAAGCTAGCCATGGCTGTCGTTACCGAAAAAGCAGAATACAAAGAGCAGGCAAATCATTATTGATCAGTGAGTCTTACATTTGTGATGCTGACGGTCTCGAAAAGAATAATCAGAAAGCATTGGCACATGCTCACCGTCATTCTCAACATCATAGGCAGCAATGCATCAACGGCCCTCACTGATGCTTGGCTGTCATACAAAAGTGTAATCCAAGAGAGATGAACGTAACGCTACGGTATACTATGATAAAATATGTCAAGATCCTTACGGGCAAACTCAAAGTTTCTACGGCAGCGGGGACGGATGGTTCAAGCCCAGCCATACCACAGTCGTTAGCCAAGGTTTTGGTTGGGCCAATCCCTGACACCCACAACAGGTCTCTCGAAACGGCCCACTGACGGAAAGCTTGGAAGCTAGCCATGGCTGTCGTTACCGAAAAAGCAGAATACAAAGAGCAGGCAAATCATTATTGATCAGTGAGTCTTACATTTGTGATGCTGACGGTCTCGAAAAGAATAATCAGAAAGCATTGGCACATGCTCACCGTCATTCTCAACATCATAGGCAGCAATGCATCAACGGCCCTCACTGATGCTTGGCTGTCATACAATTACCAAATATATGCTACATACCGGAAGAGCGAGGACGAACGGATGGAAGAAGAGGGGACTTGACCTTCAAAAATTTAGCGACCCCATATTCAATCATTCAGCACAGATGCATTCACGTCTTGCGGATAAATAGCTATATATAAAACTAGGGTAGCAACAACCCTAAGGCTCCCATCGCCCAATCATCAATTACATTCCCTTCACAGATAAATCAGCCAAAATTCAAATGCATCCACGCCAGTGAGCCCGGTTAGCCGCCATCCCACCTAACGTCTTCAACCAGCGCTCTGTTAGTCGCAGGCGCACCAGCCAGGAAGAAGAACACGGTCTACAGAGGCCAACTCATTTTTCACCGGCCTCATTTCTCTACGTCTGGTAATTATCTGTCCGCCTCATACTTTAAACTCGTCTGCCGCAGCGTCGGCATAGTGTACCCGGTATGGCAGACGACTAGCTGGCATCCTTAATACATGACACGGCAACCTAAGTCTGTACAAATGTGAGGACCGAACAAAAGAACCCCTTTGACAATCAGTGCTGAACACCCGCTTCCTAACCTCCTCGTTACATACTGACTGATGCCCCTCGACAAGAGCAGAAGGACGCAAGCCCTTGTGGCCAAATACCTGATGAAGGTCCACGTCCTTCACACCGAGCGGCTAAGTTTATTTGCCGTTAAGTAACCGGACCATCAACGTCACCTCACATAAGCAACACTTCAACCTCAGAGAGATACCTCTCTATCGCCATAGGTGACTCCGGCTAGCAAACACCGCCCCAACTGTAGGGATAAACGCTTCTGTTTCTTTTCCTACAATTCCGCTACCAATGACAGGGCTTCCAAGGTGTACGAATTGATAACCAATCTCCAAGACTTCACTATTTAACACTAGAGGTGATCACAACAATCTTTTCGGAGCCCTTTGTATCTCGAGGCTGCAGCTCGGAAAGCGTCAAAGAGTAACATATTATCGTCGGCGTAGCCAAGAAAAACCGGTTCTCCATTTGGCAGAAGGTCCAAGCCGGCATCTTGTGACTGTTTGAGACAGTCCTGCATTGTTTCGTCTATAGGGGAAACAAACAACTGGTGAGAGTGACAGCATTGACGTACGCCGCTTCTGGTGCTGAAACTGTCAGACACTATGGGAAACCTTTATCTGAGCTGATGTATGGGAATAAAGAGCCCACAACAAATTTGCACACATGGTCGTCACACCTTTACGTTTAAGCGACTCTAAGTGTGTGGATCAATCCACCCAATCGAACGCATCTTTGCCGTAAAGAAATACGGCGACTGTTAGCCAGCGGTACACATGACTGCTCCAGAAGATGAAGAGGAACAAAAATGTCATTTATATACCCCGCCCAGGGCGAAAACCTGCGCGTTCTTTCATAACGCTTGTCTCCAGGGCTGTGGTAAGTTGAGGTACAATGGAATCCAGGACCTTAGAAACGGCTGGGATCAAACTAATTACCCCACGGTTTTTGCAAGAGTCCCTGATACCTGTCTTGAACACGAGATTATTTGTCGGGGCACCTCAGCTTAGAGGGATGGTACCCGTCGACCACACAATTTGAAACGACCGAGTCGAGGCTTTTACTGAGGCTTTCCTTGTTTCTTTGAAAAATGCTCGCACGAGATCATCTGGACCACTGGCTTTGTTACGTTTGGCGGTCAAAATGCAAATGTGAACCTCTATCTCAGTGCGTGATCGCGAGTTTACCAGCCAGATAACTAAACTACAAATTTGTGTCGGCAAGACAGTGGAAGCAGGAGTCTAGCTGAATTGACCCTTAAGGCGTTCTGCCCAATGCTCTGACCTTTTGGACTTGTTATAGATGAATATGCCATCTGCCTCGTTAAAAGTTTCACCAAAGGGGGCCACCCACAAACAGTGGCACGGGTTTGCTCAAATGTTTTGCCGGCACTCAGTGGAGCAAAAGTGGCTTCCGTTTCCTTGACTTCCCTCATTGGTAAAGCCTTGCTGTCAACAGCTAGGTGATGTTTCACCCCCCTAGGAATATCTCCGCTAGACTTTTAATATGAGCTGCCTAGAGAAATGTTCATTCTGGCTTCTAACGACTTGAGGGATTTCACCGAGACCAAAAGCCTGTTCAACCCATGTACCCCTGTGCCGCATGCTATGGTATCTGCATCACCAACGGCCCATGCGACTTAGGTATGATGGTTGTAACGATCTTTAGCTTGAGAACCACCTGCGCAGCTTTTTAAACTGGTCTCGCGCTCATGCTTTTCCGACGGTATAGCCAGATACTTAACAGCAAGAGAATGCTGTCAGTAGGGTCGTTGCCCAGAAGAAGTGAGAAAGGAAAGAAAACGCATAATCTGAAGCCAGATATATGCGTTGATGAGGCCGACATTCCTGAATTAAGCCACCTCATTTATAAACAAACAGCTGTGTAGCCTACCCGACACTAGACATGTTTCGGAGAGGGAGGACGCTGAATAAGTCAATGACATACACGATTTCTAAAAATTATGCTGACCAAAAAAAGCTTATGTTCGGCGGACAAATCGGATAATCCCCCGCCAATGTGTGCGCGATGTGATGCAATCTAACGACTACCACTCAAACGACGCGCCGTCAGTAAGGTCGCCGATCTCAACGTTCAGATCTCCCTTCAGAATTACTATATGAGAACCACGTGTCGACCGAAGGAGAGCGCCTGATCCGAATGAAATGCGTCCCTGATGCCAGGTTCACTGCAGTCAGCCGGAGGACAAACAGATATTGTGGGAGAATTTTTGAAATCCTAGAATCCAGAACCGGTCTCAGTGGAAAGTGCCAAGCGGACGGCACAATGCCTACTGTCAGGAAGAATCCACTTTACCAGTGCGGCTGCGTCCGTCGTGCTGAAGTTTGTACCTACACCAGCCTGCCGGTAGCAGCCGCTGTGGAGCGGCATAAAGCGTATAACTGTCATCCAGTAGGCAGTATGAGGACTGTTATTCCCATACACTGACTACTGTCCTGGATTCTAATTTCCGAAATATACCAAACACCGACATTCAACAAATCTAACGTTCTTGCGAGAGAGCGGCTCGCTGATCTATCTTTATTAGAGTGCGAACGTTGAAGGCATCTGTATTAATTAGCATTCTAGATCTAAGTAAAGGACGAGGGAGGCCTACAGTTGAGTGGCAAGAGATGGAACTTAGCGGCTTAGTGTTACTAGGAATAGCTACACCTTTTGGAGGGCATGTAGAGCAACTACCATGAGTGGTGATCTAGAGGGTAGGGAGAGCTTTAATTGATAGAACATTAGGAGAAGGGTGACCAGCAGCATGTTCTTGCCTAACCACCCTGTGTGCAGTAGACGGGGCAACTCGGTTTATACCGCAAGACGGCCTGCTACGGGCTGATAGGTTCCCCAGGCTTGAGATGACACCCATATCCGTGATGATGATGAGGTGGCGGGGCCACCTGCTGAATATTTCTAACACTCGTAACATACTGGCACTTGGAGCACGGCGTCATCTCTTCCATCTAAAACGGTGGAGATCAAACGAACGCCACGAGTTTTGTACAGGTCACTCTACTACCAAGCACGTCAAAAATGATAAGGAGCAGAGTAGACAACTTCGCAAGGGACTATCTAAAAAGTCATTTGCAATTGGCACCGGAGCAGAATGGCTCCAGAAATGGTCACTCATGAACGCCCGATTCAAAAGTCGCCGCCGACTTATGGACAAAAGCCGTGAGATAACGCCTCTCAGTCGATGCTGTGTTCTTAAATTTCACAAAGGCATGCGATGAAGTCGATCATTGTTTACCGGTTGACAAATTGAATGATATAGGTTTGTGCAGTGAGGTTTGCTTTGGGCTCAAACTATACCTACCCTGTCACACATGCAGAGTTGGAATCAGTGGCGAACTATCGGGACTATTAAGTGCCAAATACCACAAGGCTCTATAATGAGTCCTCTACTATTCTCAATCTACGTTAACAGTCTCCCAGGCATAAGTAATCCTCCCGTTGTGATGTATGTTGACGACACGAACCTTCGGCGTATTTACACAGCGTTGAAGAGGCAGATGACATTCAAAGGGCCCTGGATGCTCTGCATCTATGGTCTATAAACATTCGATTGCTCTTCAAGCCGAAGACCATGCTCGTTCGTCACCACAGCGCTGGGACGTATTGCATCAATGGTGCTTCCCCAGCTACTGTCCACTAGAAGTGCGACCTAGAAACCGTTGTTACATCAAGTCCGTCCTTTAGTACTACCATTATGCTGCTGGTGAAGAAAGCCGGCAGCAGGCTGGCGATGCCTAGTAAGGTTCTTGAGAGTTCTTTATCCGATACTTTCCCACCCATCTTTAACACATTGGTGAGGCCACTGTTGGAAGACAACATTCAGCCATGTGAGCCATTGTGGAAGAAAGACTTGAGTGCTATGAAGGCTATCTAGAGACGGGCCACTAAGAGGACTGAGAGTCTATCCTCCCTATCGTAGGAGGACCATCTGTCCAGACTGGAACAATCCCCCTCAGTTCACAGGCGTTTGGGAGGCGACTTCGTGGTTACATAAAAGACATCATGCTTGCTGAGTCGCCCCAATAGAAATCTTTTACCGCTTGCCGATACAGAGTCACATGAGTCATGAGTATCACACCACGCGGTGGCCTGTTTTGTAGACGGCAAAGTTCCGCCGTCCGAGTTTGTTCAACGTCGGATGCACTTCTGTCGACGGCTTTTTTATTATCTTCAAAAGATGCAGTCAAGCGGCGGTTATATACATGAACTGTCCCAGGATGGTAGTCGGAAGTCGGGCACTTACAGCTCCGTATGACTTCAGTATTCTCAATTCTTCCATCTCTCTTCCGTTCTCCCCTATCTTCGTAATCTTTCCTTCTGCATAGTCTTTCAGTTCCACTATTGTGCAGCAAAACGGTGACACTTCCTTAGGAGTTCCACCGCTGTTAGCTGCTCCAACACTCACCACACCTCATATACTCTCACTATTTCAGCAGTTCGTGTGATCGGAGCAGGCGGACAAAACTCTATCAGATCTACACCGGATCCATTGTGGAACCACACATATCGTGCTACGGATTATTACGGAAATGCCTCGGGGTGGGAACATTATACAAGTATTATGCTACCAGCTCCAGGATACCAGTGAACTTAGACGACAGCTAGACGCACAGACCCTCCATCGGGTCGATTTTCGTTATACGTACCGTGCTGTACTCACTGTGAATCACGAGGCCATGGCCAGAATCTTCTTTAGATGAAGTGTGTGCACAAGCTGTCATTCATTGGGAGACGCCAGTTCTCCGAAAATAGTCGCGTTGCAGTGCCTAGCTGTGTCAAGGTCAATCTGTAGTTCATTGAGATTAGTGACTTCCCAGACTTCAGGTCATGGGCGTACAGAATGGTGTGGCATGATGTACTGTCTGGAAGCCCGTTAATGCGAACAGGATGCAGGAGGAGACCGAGCACTGACCCTTCATACGGTTGTAATCCCCACCATCACCGGCAGCAATGCGTAAAGTGATAACTCATATTTAATAATCCTCACCGAAATACATGGCGCGTAAGTTGACGTAAGGAGCGTTTGGTAAACCCGTAATAAGGCGCATGATATAATTCTACGTCGGATTTTCGCCAAGCGTGAACCGGAACTTCCGCCGATATAAACACGTGGTTCCAGGTTCCTCGAAACAACGCTCGTTGATTAAGCTGAACTACAGAGATTACTGACGTCACAGATGCACTCTAGAATATGAAGAAAAGGAGCGCGTGTCTGCACCCACCAAAAAAGGCGAGGGAAAGGCGCAATATCTTCGATAGGTCGAATTGTCTATGTAATCTTTGAGACACAGGCGGATTTTAAACTAATGAAGTTGTCATAATTCCAAAAATCGTTGAGCTCTGTCGCGGGAAATACTTCCGTTTTAACATACCAACGGCATAAGTAGGAAATCTGCGGAAGCTCAATTGCGTAAGCATTGATAAAAATCCCGCAAAGCAGTGAATTCTACGTTGAGTGGGAAATATGGTGGTCATATATAAATGAACTTTCATTTCCACTGAAGTGACAGTTCTAGAATTAACATGCAGGAGGAAACTTTGTAATCGGTAGCCAGCAAGTTCTTCCGTAATATGAATATTGTATTGCTGGAGCTATTATAATTTTGTGGCTTGTTTCGGATTGTGAACCCGTTGAAATCTATAGGTGGGGATGTATCGCTTAGATCTTCGGAAGGCCTAAGCAGAGGATGTGCGGTAGACCGACATGTAATGATAAAATGGCGATGTGGTCGGGCTCAGGTACAGTTCTGATCCAACGGGCTACGCTGACTAGGACTCCAGTCCTTCTAGGTGCAACCTTGTCAGACGGGCAAAAGGGGAGCAGTCAGACGAAACGCAGTTAACATCATGGGATTGTATGTCGCAATACACACCGCGTAGGAGTGCTTAGGCAGTCAGGCACGATCCCGAAGTATTTCCGAGTACATCAGCTGCGCGCAGCAGTGTTTAGAATCAGACATCATTGTCTTATTCACTGCGCCCTCGGGCTAGGCAAGCCCCTCACTGCCAAGTGAGTCAGACTCTTGAGTCATTGGCTCCAGGTAGGTTCCCCAAGAAAATCCTTCATCTTGTTGTCTCGCAAGTCAGATTTTTGAGTCAGAGGCTCGAAGTGGGGTCCGTCAAGTCAACACCCTTCGGCAGCATACACGACCGGGAAGTATCAGAAGTTATCGTTATCTCGACAGTGCCATTACTAACCGACCACGACTTTTTTCTACTGTTCTATCCCCTATTTCTTCCTCTGCCTTCCATGTGTCTTCGGGCGGTAATTGTTTTCTGAGACCAAGACAACTGGTAAACGTTGGCGCCTTCAATGTCCGCACTCTCCGACATGTCGGTCAGCAGGCTGCTCTGGCAAGTTCTCTCTCAGGTCTGGGGCTTGATGTGTGTTGTGTATCGGAGACGCGAGTCTACGATTCTAGCAGAGTTATCCATTTGAGCCCACCTCTGGATAGCTGTCGATCCAAGCGCTTCTCTCCCAGGGTTTCTGGTGGAGCCGAAGCTGAATCTCGCGGTCCGGCTGGAGTGGGAATCGCATTGAGTTCCCGAGCAGAGGAGTGTTTGCCCGATTGGATCCCAGTGAACAGTCGCTTGTGCGCTGTCAGACTCAATACGTCGGTAAAAGTCTGTCGACGCAAATCAGAAAGGCGTTGTGTATTCATTATATCTGTGTACCTTCCAACGCTCCATGACGCCCTCGTTGACCTTCTGAGGCAGTCTAAACACTCAGACATCATCATACTAGCGGGCGATTTTAATGCTCAGCTTGGTCGTCTTTCTGCGGATGAGAAGCGGCCAGAAGGTATGTTTGGTGTCCGGGCACAACTGTGCGCATCCCACGGTCTGTATATTCCGAGTACTGCATTCCTACACAGGAAGGACTGTGTGACTTGGAGACCTCCGTGTTCTTCCCAGTCATGTGAATGACCCTAACGAACACTGGGCACAAATTGCCGAAGCTATGAAAGCGTGTTGTGAACAGGCGTGTTCCGAAGGAGCTGTTCAGTTTCGACAGAACTGGATTTCCGTCATGTTGATAAATCTTAAGAACAAGCGTCGCTCTATCCCACCTCGTTCTGAATATGATGACGACCGTCGAGAACTTAAACGCAAGCTGACTAAATGCTTGCGCACTACTTGGTCCAACAATCGAAAGAGATGGGAAGAGCCTTTTTATCTGGGAATTGCAGAAGGTGTTTTTCTCTGATTCGTGGTTGTACTGACCGTCAAGTCGGTGTAAGTGAGACCATATGTGAAAAAAATGGTTCACTTATCACCAGCCAGTCGCGCCGACTTGACAGGTGGGCTGAACGTTTTGAAGAACAGTTCAGTTGGTCTCAACCAGATCATATGGACGACGGGACTGGATTGGTCAGCTACTGCATTCCAGACGTTCCTACGTCGGAAGCAGAATCAGTCCTGGAGCTCATGTTATTGAGGCGCGATAAGACTCATGGACCAGACCTCCTGTCTCCTTTCCTTTTCAAGAATGGTGGAGTGATTTTGCTATCAGAACTAACAAAACTTCTGCAGACGATTTGGGAGACTGAAGGAGTACCTCGTGATTGGTGCCTATCAACAGTCATTCCCGTCTTCAAAAAGGGGGCCCGAAGTCGCTGTGACAACCACAGGGGCATCAGTTTGGTGTCTGTTGCGCCCAAGTTACCCACTGACCTCGTTTTACGTCGGCTCGTCAAGCCCACAGAAAGTCAGATATGTGAAGAACAAGCAGGATTCAGATCCGGTCGGGGGTGTGTTGCTCACATTTTTACCTTACGACGGATCTTGGAACATCGGCATTCATATAGACAGCCGACGGTCATGGTCATTTTGGACCTGAGGACTGCTTTCGATTCAGTTGCTCGTAACGTTCTCTGGGGCAATCTCCTTCGCAAGGGAGTACCAGAGAAATACGTGAATCTATTGAGGTCACTGTACGCTCAGTCTGCAAGCAGAGTGAGAGTTTATTGTCAACTGTTTCGAGCGTTCATCACTTCTAGTGTTGTTCATCAGGGGTGTCCGATTCCCCCCTTCCGGTTCAATTTTGTCATGGACGAAATTCTGGAGGGTGCGCTTCGTGAATCTAGTGGGCTTGGTGTTGAGCTTCTTCCTGGCGCTAGATTGACCGACCTGGAGTATGCGGACGACATTGTCTTACCTAGCCCCTCTGCCGAAGACACGCAGACCATGCTGAACGAGGTGAGTGACCGGTCTGATTTGTATGGAATGCGCTTCGCACCTTGAAAGTGCAAAGTGCTGCTTCAAGACTGGGGCATTTTCACCCCTACTTTCTTTATTGTAGGTAATCCGCTTTAGACTGTGGACAGTTTCACATACTTGGGTAGCATTGTCTCGTCAGCCTGTAATATTGCTGATGAGATATCAGCGAGGATAGTAAAGGCACGGGTTTTCTTTACCAAACTGCGTCATCTGTGGCGTCGCAAAGACGTTCGGTTGTCGCTGAAAGGAAGAGTCTATAATGCCTGTGTGCGTTCCATTTTGCTGTATGGTTCTGAAACGTGGCCACAAGAAAGATATCAACAGGCTTGCTATGTTTGACCATCGTTGTCTCCATCAATCGGCCCACATTAAGTGGACTGATCGCGTGAGCAATGTGACAGTTCACCGGCGCGTATTCCGGAACGCTCTGGATGCGCGATTATTTGGTCAACTGGTTACGTTGCACAGCTTGCGATGGTTGGGTCACGTGCTCCGTATGCCAGCTGAGCGTTCACCGTACCGGGTATTATATACTGAGGCCACCACCAGCTGAATGAAACCGCGCGGTGGCCAAGCAATAAAGTGGTCACGAAATATGAAGACCTTGACTGCGCCACTGAGCATAGCGGGCAAGCATCGCCTGCCTGGATGGTCTCCTCGTGATCACTCAAACTGCTGGTTGGATACGCCATCCGAGATGGCGGCGTGTCGCATTCAATGGCGTACATGTATTCATATCCTTTCTAGTTCTTCCGCTCATTCTTCTGTTATTTGTTGGCCTTCTTAGTAGCGTTTCCTTCTAGGATATTCCACCTCACTGTTGAGGTGAGCGGCGGTCCGAGCCACATTACCTTTGGTCGTGCTCATGGATGCGATGATGATGATGAATTGCATTTCACCTCATTTTGGAGGATTATTGGTGTATTATTGTATAGGCTGATATCGTCCATGTATGCTTTCCTTGAATTTTGGAAGCAATTAATTTCAGTGACTTAGCCATCGTTGATTCATGAGGACAAAGCCTTTTATATTCGGGCATGCTTAAGATAAACCAGTACAGATATTGCAACGTAGGAAAATGCGCAAAACAGGGGAATAAGCAGTATCTTTCAGTTATATTCGGGAAGCCAATAGGCATTTTATAGCCCTTCCCTGCTACCACGGTTGCGAACAGCTAATGGGGGCAAGACGCACGCTAGAATGCGGACAAAATAACTTGCTGGACAAACGGCTTTGAGGGGCACATCCCAATTGAAAGCCTACAAAATTCCCGCGTAATTGTCTTATCTTACAAATGAACGCAAGCAGTACCCCATGCTTGAACACTTAGGACCGCTCCATCCATTTGTCTTATATTATGAGTGTAAGCAAATCGTACTCTCTGCTGAACTCATTGATCTTCGAAGCTGAAACACGCCGCAAAATTACGATAGCTTCCGAAATTTGTAAACCAGGATTGCCTGGAGGATGACGTACGTATTTTCGGTCTACCCATGCGACTGATCTTCGGCAAACATTAGGTAACGGAAATTTTTGATTGAAGTTGTACGGTGCTTCGACAGTTTTGATTCAGTTCCCGGCCGGATAGAAAATCTACAAGTACCTCCCGTGATTGTTCCTACGGTTGAACTTCATCGAAACAGATTAGGGGTTATTGGACACAGCGAGGTATTCTGAGTGAACAGGACTTGCGCTCATGGTTGCAGCTACAAGTCAAGTGACAGACAAAATGTGTGGCCAGATGCTGAGTGCCATAAATAGAGAAGGAGAAGGAAGAACATTTTGTAAGCGATTGCTGGGTGTGTAGAATGAAGAACAAAAAGAAAAATGCATGCGACAGAATCGGAAACTAGAGGACAAGGGAAAAAAGCAGTCTATTTCTCACACTAACACAGGAAACACCGATGGCCACTGTTAATCGCGTCTGTGCCTGAAATCACTTGCCGTTGTGGCCATTATCATTTCCATCATTCAGATGTTCGACTGAAACTGAAAAACGATTCAGGAACGGAGACGGTAAGACTTTTAGTCGTAAACTCACCCACGGTTTCAGGGCAGGCGAAAAGAGACGATCGATCGAGCACGACGTAGCGAACTATAAATGACGACTGAAGTTATCTGTAAGAAGTAAAGTCTGCTGTTTAACGGCAGTAAAAAAACGACACCACTCTATATCATGTGACATTTCGTGGTATCGCCCATGAATTTGAAAAACAATGATTTACGAGACAGGAGAGAGCACGAGAGTGAAAATATTTTGTTTTAGTCGACCGAACATCAGTGTGTACTCCATTTGTCGGCGAGATCGAATTCGATCTCACAGGATAGCGCATTTATACAGTCACAACACCTACAATTGATAATTTAAATCACCAATTGTAAGTGTTGTTACTATATAAATGCGCTATCCTGTGAGGAAGTTTTTCACGCGTCATTTAATATTTGACCGTCGCTTGTTGACGAATGATGTATGACATGTAAATCTGATGGGATTTCTTGTTACATATTCCGTCGGTCTAATACAGGGGAATTCGATTTCATCCTACATTTTCTTTTAAGTGATCGAGTATTTACAAGGCTCCAAAGTTGTCTTTGAGGATCGGTACCTTGTGAGTCTCAGCGAGTTTATAAGTTGCTCAGATAGACATATGAAGGATAACAGAGTTTCGTAGTGTTCGGCTCAAGCAAACAAATCAGGCAGTGGACGCTTGATGTATGGTAATGTGCTTAATGCTGCGTTTACGTGGTAGATGGCGTTCCGGTCTATAACATGAAAGCGATGTAAGGGCAAGAGCTGTAGATTACGGCGTATTAAGTGAGTTGAGTTCACATCCTACCCCACTGCAGTTCCCGTGATACATGCGGACAATCACGCCTCAACGTGGTCAGGAGAAGAACCAGGTTGATTGTTAGTTTTGAGCATTGGAGCGCAACGACGACATAAATGCCTTCCTTTAAGATGCGCATCCAACGACTCGTCGGATCACGGAAAGTGAAGTGAACCACTCGAGGCATCTCTTTGAGTACAATACACCAACCGCTGAGTTGAAGCAGTATGTTGCGGATGTTTATGGAGGGGACACAATGACCACAATTAGTTGCAACATCCGTCATCGGTTGAAACCTCCGCAATAAGTAAGTGGGTCAGCATACATTATTGTTGCAGAAAATCTGCCAAAATTTCTGCATCATATAGGGAAAAACGGGGTACTACGTGTCATCAGAGACGACAGTACTAGATGCTCGCACATAGGTTTCGCATGGAGGCAACAAGTGCAGTTATTTAGACAGTTTCCTGATATGATGGGATTAACCGCCACAAGTAGGTTTTCTGTTACTTCACATTCGCCACTGTAGACTGAAGCTATATCAGCTCCTCGTTGCATACGGGATGGGTAGTGGACGACCCATAATGTATGCCTGTGTTCGAGGTGAGAAATTTGCTTCCGTGTGCAGCATCAATAACTATTGATGACCCGGATACATCTGAAGATGAGTTTTGCGTTGTTCTCCCATGCAAGCGGTTCCGACCGTAAGTATTGGCAAATGTCCACATGGACCTGACTGGCAACGGCAAGTGATGCTCCACCTACCAGGTTACCTACCGCTAAACTTTAGACCAGCATACACTGAAAAAAAGAAACTCCTACTAAAACAAAACCGAAAGCATGGAGGTTTAGGAAATTCGGAATGAATATTCCAGATAACTATGTACATATGATAAATGTATTCCGATACTTCAATATCATTTTCACGTCGTGACGTTGTGGCAATGGAATGCACGTAGGCTGACCGTCGAGCATATCCGTCAGCGTCACTCCGAAAGGCTTCATGCGGTAGTATGCTTCACTTCCAGTGTGACCACTTTGCCATTTAGGAAGCATGTAACGTTCAATCTCTTGAGTGAATTATGTAACTTCACAAACCTGCCGACTTCTTTGTTACCATAATGCCAAAGCAGATTACGCCCGATTACAGTGAGCAGTGAATACAGCAAGCAGATCACACCGAACTGCGCCCGCGTTATGTTTGGAAGTCATCAACCGCAGCCCCATTCAGTTACTACTGCACCCCAAAATTTCAGTGGTCTCCAGTAACACGTGGGGATGATCATAAACACTCGCACTTATCAACCGTCGGCACCTCATTCACGGAATATCGAACGCAGAATATCAAGAAAATGGTCTGCAACCTACATTGTGCACGTACACCAATCATTAGTTGCCAACTCACTCTATTTACTAAATCACACGACTTCAGCTACCTTGTCAACCTACACGGCTATCAAATTAGCATGACTTCGAAGCACCCTTGATGGAAATCTTTTACACAACAATACCCCCTACAACACAGTGGGGATATTTCATACTTTTTAGATTATTCCACCCACCACCATCCAGTCGCTATTATATATATATATATAAACGGTTTACCAATGAGAGCATTTACTTCCTACGAATAATTTTCAGCACTATTGACATACTCTCGGTATTGGAAGTCAAATTGCGGGCAATAAGAAGGAACGATAGGACAGCCGTGTCGTAATCCAGCGAGCGGCGTGAGTTGTCGGTATACTTACTGTTTCAAACGAATGTTTTAAGCGACTTTACTTAAAAATATTTTTATTACAGTAGCCATATAGTTGAGGTTATATGAGGGTTTACAACAACTCAAAAACACTAAAAAGAAAATGAATACGGTTCATAAAACCGCTATCAGCTACTGATACAACAAACTGCTTGACGAGACCTAGGTTAGGAAGTGTAGGAAGAACGAGTGGAGCTGCTGGTCAAATTCCGGGTGGGAAAAGACAAAGGGAAGTTCCAGGGGAGACTCGTGAATGGTGTTGACTACAGCCACATGGTTGGGGCATGGGGAATTAGCAACACATATAAGGAATACGGGTATTAATTGAGTCTATAAGATTTGCAACTTTTTTTATTCTTTTTCATAATGCTAAACTGTGGGCTATACCATCCCTGTCAGCACCAATTAGGGACTCATTTGGGGGTGAATGAGAGCTGTTTAAGGAAAACTTAGGGTTGTTTTATTTTGGAAAATAGGGTGGCGATGGATGAAAGTGTATGTAATTCCCTGCACGCCAGTGTGCAGTTTATTTATATAATACATGAAATACGCGACATAGAGGGAGGGCATACATAAATAGGACATGAACGTTGTGCGGATAAACTCGTCATTTGTTTAGCCGAACTCGAGCCGCCTGGATTATTCACGCGCGACACATTCAAATTTACGCCGTACTCAGCATCCCCGTTTCTTGTGAGGTTTGCCGAAGTTGCCATCATCCCTGAGCAGCATTACGACGACGGTGAAATGAGACAGATTATTTTACACATTATATTATTAGTCGTTTTCTAAAGTGTAAGAAAGTTGTTCCATCATTTATCGAAACATGCAACACTCACTCGACCAACTAAACTGTAACGTACAAATGAGATATTCTCCTTCTATATTTGTTCTTGAGTAACTCATAATTTCCATCGTTCCTCGATGTGTGGACAGTCGTTTTGCTCCAACCCAAACAATGACCATGTGTCTGAGTGAGCTCAATTCCGTTTTCGTTATTCATCATTATTAAGTAGTGCCTGGTTGACGATTTGTTATAAAGCCACGTTCTTCATTTCATTTCTAGGGATTTCCACATTCGAGGTGAGAGATTTAGTTTTCTTGTGCATTGACTCAATTAGTATCTCATTAAATCCAGTTTTTACGGGCGGCTTCTCATCAACCGTTTCGTAAAGAGATTATCTTCTTTGTCATCGGATGTCAAGGAAGACAGTTATTGGATCGGCGTAAATTTGAATCGTTGGTGAACGACTCAATTGTACTCGACTAACTTAATATATGGCCTGGACTCCTTGCGCTTTAACAAGGACGGATAACAACGTTCTCCAGTCATGGAATTCCGGCATTCTGCGAGAATGACGAAGTAGGACATTGCGGAAATTGCCGCCGGTCATCAACGTAGAGAAAGGCACTGCTTGGAACATCCTCCGTAGTCTTTGATGTAATTGAGAAATTTTAGCACAGTGAACACAAACCGTATACGGAGCGGTGGAGCTTTAGTTGGAATGAAATCGCTCTGTATGTAATAATTTAATTTTAAAAATGCAGCTTATGGCAAATAACGTTTGTGAACAGAGATAAATCGTTGGTAACTACATCCACAGAGGGTGGCGCGAGTGATTAGATTGAACGTGGTGATGCACAAGTTCCCCGAAGATTACCGAACATCACCTGAGAAGGCCGTCCCCGCAAATCNCCCAGCCTCGAACCCGTGTACAAATCGCTGAAATCGCTGAGACCTAGGTTAGGAAGTGTAGGAAGAACGAGTTGAGCTGCTGGTCAAATTCCCGGTGGGAAAAGACAAAGGGAGGTTCCAGTGGAGACTCATAAATGGTGTTGACTACAGCCACATGTTTGAGGCATATGGGATTAGCAACACATAAGGAATACGGGTATTAGTTGAGTATATGAGATTTGCAACTTTTTTTCTTTTTCATAGTGATAAACTGTGGGCTATACCATCCCTGCCAGCACCAATTAGGGACTCATTTGGTGGTGAATTGGGGCTGTTTACGGAAAACTTAGGGCTGCTTTATTTTGAAAAATAGGGTGGCGATGGATGAAAATGTATGTAATTCCCTGCACACCAGTGTGCAGTTTATTTATATAATACATGAAATACGCGACATAGAGGGAGGGCATACATAAATAGGACATGAACGTTGTGCGGATAAACTCGTCATTTGTTTAGCCGAACTCGAGCCGCCTGGATTATTCACGCGCGACACATTCAAATTTACGCCGTACTCAGCATCCCCGTTTCTTGTGAGGTTTGCCGAAGTTGCCATCATCCCTGAGCAGCATTACGACGACGGTGAAATGAGACAGATTATTTTACACATTATATTATTAGTCGTTTTCTAAAGTGTAAGAAAGTTGTTCCATCATTTATCGAAACATGCAACACTCACTCGACCAACTTAACTGTAATTTACAAATTAGACATTCTCCTTCTATATTTGTTCTTGGGTAACTT
>QNGE01005098.1:0-49212 GCA_008508345.1 Paragonimus westermani | reverse complement strand
TAAAAAGAAAGCCACCCCAATGATTGATCGAAGGTCAAAGAGAATGTTTGCATTTAATCTGCACTAAGTTTAATGATGCTAAGTGTAGCACAAACGCCATGTTTTATGAGCACACCGTTGGATATTATGGAGTGTAATAGGGAGAAACACCATTGTGAGTCAGCCAGATAGGTTGCGTGTTCTCATAGAAAAGTCAAATATATTATAACCCCAGGGTAAATGGTAAACGGTCAGTGGTAAGTTGGGGGTACAGATCCGACGATTTCCTTGAGTGGGCAAGTGATCACATTGAATATGTCTGCCAACAGTAACGCGTCAGTAGTTATCAGCTTCTACTAACTGGCTCATAAACTCAAGAGAATAAAAAAGTTTTCAACAGAATAATGACGCAGATTTTACTATTTTCATAACCACCTACAAAATTTTCAGTTTTCAAGTGTTTCATTGATAACTTCATATGTTGACATAAATGTAAACATGTTTGTGAATACACATTTCCGTGATGACAGATTTGCGACCTCCGAGAAAAGCGTAGGAAGCTGTAGAATATCAAATCTATCAGAGCAAACCGCCACCTACATTGGTATTCCCACCAGCCTGCTTTTTACAGTAACTTGGAATGCACATTATGGATTCACTGACACAACTAAAGCTGTGACAGTAAGAGAATTGTAAACTCAACTAGTCTTCAGAAATACCACTGAGAATGTAGCTAACCAGCCAAAATTTAATGGGGGACAACGAGTCCTACAGTCTGTGGGTCGCCTAAAACAAACTCGATTAAAAGGCGTGCCGACATTGAAAGAATGCTTCGCATCGGCTAACTGCATCTTCCCACTTGTTTCGATTAAAACAATTAGGTGAGCAGCACGTCCAGTTGTGTATATGCAGCGATTAGTGAACGTCACTGATTTCACACAATAATCGAATGACTGGTCTGTCACTGTGATTAGCCCATTTTGTCTACTCTAACAATTAACGTCCGTCCAGCCGGGCAAACTAAGAAACTGATTTCTTTCAACAGATGTGCAGTTTGTAGTAGCTCGTTCAACCTCCCTCTGTATACACAAAAACCCTTAAGTCAAAATTCCGATCTATCTTGCTCCAGCGTTTATTGTTGTGTTGTTTAAGAATCACTTTGCGTCTAACGTGAATTTTGGAATGAAACGCGCTTTCTCTGGTATTAAAACTATCTACCTCTTTCTAAAGTTTGGAGCCACTCAAATTTATGTTGTAAACACCTTCTAATTGTTACATTTTGTCGGGAATAAACTGGAAATGTTTGTGTTTCATCGCTTTAAGATATTTGAGCTAATCACGGCGGCGAACAAACCAACATGATATACTAAATACCATTCTACATCCAATCCGCTATCATCCAGATAACAAAAGACGAGGTTTACAGGCAATTTTTGGCGCCAAGTCCAACCACTGTAAAATTTAACACAACTACCACTTACTTTGTAAATGGCATTGATAACGAAAGCACGCGGTAACAAAATTGAAGGACTCTATGAAATGGTAGTTGAATACTTAGTCCGATTTGCAGGCAATCAGCAGGATGGCGCGGACAAAGTGACGATAGGTGGGAAGTGGACAACAAAATCTGTACGAACCATAGTTGCCTGAAATTACTAAGCGAAATCGCTAAATCCACCATAAGCTGAAGAAGGATACCATCTGAAAACTGGGTGGTAGACTGAGTAGCTGCTAATCTTAACCTACCTGTTTTCCACAAAACTTGACAAAAAACAGATTGTGACATTACTGCTGGCAGATTTCCGAAAGTTTCGGCCAGTCTGGTAAACAATTCTGACTGTCTAAGGAGCCAACAGATATCTCCTACAGCGGATTGAAGAGTTACGCTGTCACTTGAGCCAAAAAGTGTTCTCAACGAGAACTTGAGTGGAATTTTGTGTCTTCAGATCTACGAATTCGCATACATAACGTAAATTCCTCGACTTTCAACGCGTGTAGGCGTGATGATGATGGTTGTTGTTGCAAATGTAGGCCTTTGTTTACGAATCAGTTACCCTCGGTGGTACTACATGTTTTCTGATGTTTCGTTTTTCCACCTGTCACGTTGCTCCTCTTGGTTTATTGGTGTGAACAGTTTTCCACCGAACATCCGCCGGAGAACTTTTCACTATCACGTTTGGACTGGGTGTTAAATGATACGAAAAAGGCCACGATTCTGTCAATTATTGGCCCCTCTCTTTAGAATTCAGAGAGATGAGTTACCGGATGAAAACAACGCAGGTTATTAAGAGTGGTTTGGTGGGGAGTGGGAACATTGAACGTGCTGTGCTCATAGAATGAATTAAAAGTAGTGGAATTAAATCGTGTGACAGTATTAGTCAACAAAATCTCCGGAATTAATTTCGGCCTTCTATGAAAATTGTAAATCAATCTACGACAGAACATGTCATTCATCTTCTCGTCGTTACAACTGTCAAACACTGTCTGTCATTCGT
The DNA here is from genome assembly GCA_008508345.1 of Paragonimus westermani. NCBI lineage: Eukaryota > Metazoa > Platyhelminthes > Trematoda > Plagiorchiida > Troglotrematidae > Paragonimus > Paragonimus westermani. The sequence goes on along the minus strand of QNGE01005098.1, from coordinate 46,738 downwards.
GTGTTAATAACGATTTCCTAGCCTGTCTAAGAACATGGTCACATTCAGGTAGATCGATTTGTTCAATAAAAAATTATGAAAAACTGCAGTAGATCGATTTGCTCGATTGAAATAGTGAAGAACTGCAGGAGATTGTTGTTCAAAATGCTACACTCATCAGTTTTGATAACTATGACCTCTTTTCAGAAGAGGCGAAATTGCGAAAAATCTGGGCTTTAACTTGTCTCAAACCAGTGACAGCAACAGCAAGCCCAGATGTGACAAGCTTTTTGAAACGTGAACTACGAAGGATTGGGGTAGCTAACAAATTCACATCCGAATCTACTTACCCTTCCGCTTCATATGGACTCTACTAAATGCTCCAGTGCCTTCAATACCCAACCAGGATATCATTATCAGTTCACAGGGTGTTTACTAAAGTGAAAACATTAAGACGTAAAAGAATAAATTTGCGGGAACTCAAGATGTATCTGTGTTGGTGGTTGAGATGTCAAACTCTAGAAATGTATAAATGCAAACTATGGATTTTTCTTGTCAACACATCTGTCAGTTGAAATAGGCTTATCGTAAATCTGACTAATGGAGGGTTAATCTCAGCCAAGTTTACAAACAGTTGCAATTGCGATGTAACTACAAATTTCTCATTCACTACCCCAGAAAACAAATGAGTTTGCTGATTCAGCGGAAACTCTGGTAACCGGAAAGAAAAATTTGTCGAAATGATCGACACCAGAAAAACTGGAAAAGTTTGGATGAAACAACCATCAACTTGGCAGCAAGTCAGTTGACGAACTACGTATTCGGTAAACTTTACTGTCATGCCAATAAACAGAATGGCAGGTATCTGCAAGCAACTAGACGGCCGACAGAAAACAGAGAGCACACCCGTTCAGTGTAAAAAGACGTGGCCTCTCTGATCCAAATGGACACCACCGGTGCAACTGAAACGCACACTCTTTGACTTCAAACATTTTTCTGGTTTACTAATATAAACATACAATGAAGCAGGTTGTCGTAATGTCTCATGGAAAGACTTAACAAATGAATATACCCAAATGACTTTGTTTTATTCACTTAAACCGACTACACCGACAACCATCCCCATAGGTATGCCAGTGAACACTTATGATAATCACAATCAGAGAAAAGCTACAAAAGAATTGTTCGTAAAATACAATCGATAACGAATTCCCCATTGTCGGCATTCTTTATTTACTAGGTTAGACCTGTCTACAGTCTACAGTCCAACAAAAGTGTGTTCACGATGGTGCCAACCCAGATATGCACCGTACTACAACTGACTACTGATCTCCTACTGAAATTCTCTCCTCAATCAATGATAAAAGCATGCCCGCTATACGATGCAGCCTAGTGGAATTAGCTGTGATCGTCAATCTTGAAAGCGCGAGCAACAGTGAGTAACTAACCGTACACATCACTACCGAGAAGTCATAAATTTTTTAATGACCAGAACAAGCACGCGCAAAATATCATGGCTCGTCATGGCCATACCGTTTTTTGATGTGAAATTACGATAGGGTGAATCTTCCAGCCTAACACTTGTCTTACTTAGCCTACGATGAGTCACCTCTGCAAACGATACAGAAATAAGATATCACGACTAATACACTAAATTCCTATTCTTTATGAAATCACGTTCATCTTGACAATGTTTGGTAACTTGTTTTGCGGAGATTCGAAAGTTTGGGAAAGTTCTGTGATTTCGAGTATTGCCCTGATCATGCGCGTTTGTTTTCGTGTAGAATGGTATTTGCACGTTACCTCTGCATCATCTCTGGATTATTATAGTGTACACACTGATTTGTTAGCCACATTTCACGGTGCCCATTTTCCCTTGATAGAACTAACTGGGGATGCAGATGAAAAGGCGCAAAGACGAATGTTACACACGATAGAATGATATGGCCTATTGTCATAAACTATACTCAGCAAAGAACACCGTTGTTCACATAGCTCATTCAACAGTCATCTCACCACTGCTGACCTGTTTTGTCTGAATGGTATACCAGTCAAACTTGCGGAAAAACAGTTAACCCGCTTTTCTTTTCGGTGACACGTTAAATGTTTTTTAATGTCAATCTCTCGTGATCTCAGTTTCGTCAGAGCCCTCAGTTTTACTCATCAAACAGTTCACGTTTTAAGTAGTCATTTTACTGGCCGACTGTGGGGCACAATAGACTCTGGTATTGTTCGGCCAAATCACAACGGCACCGGTAAGTGACTAACTGAAGTATTTTTGAAAGTGCATCATCCTTTTGTTTTGTGTTCGATCAGATTTTGTTTGTTCTGTCCAATTTACACACTTTTTCGTCACATAATTCAACGTAGCCAACTTTCTCCAAATCAATTACCTTTCCGCAAATGGAAACAACACAAATTACCTTCAGAGCAGTAGGTTGATTGATAATTGCCTATTGAAATCACCGAGTATGTTAAATTTTAGGACAGCCTAACGGTTTGATGCACGGTGACTGTCACCTGGAACACTGTTCGATAACCGTTCTTTTGCATCATCACTCACGCCGCACAACAGTGCTGGCGTATATGAATAGAATGGATCGCTGCTAAACTTTTCCAGTGACGTGTTGCAACAATATCTGGCTTATTTGGTACACAAAAATTTCGTAATCAGCCAGCTGAACTAGTCTTTTCCCTTTCTTCGGAGTTAGCTGTCTGTTAGAGCTTCAAGGTCGGCGTCATCGCCCCTTCAGTTCTCGGACATTACGGATGAGCTCAGTGAGTTTGAGGAAGTTTAAGTTCCACAGAATTGCTAACAAAACGATTCTGACGTTGATTTGCATTTTTGCATTTGCAATTAATTGCCCTGAACTTCGTAACCAGTTCTGGTGTATATCAGATTTTCAGACGTTTGTTATTTCAGTAATGAACGGCACAGTATCTCAATGAAAGAACTGCGCGCGTATCGAAAAATAGGACATATTTCTGGTGACTTCCTCCTGCGTATGATTCTAACTCTTCATAAGTGAAACCACAGGAGTTGATATTGTGGTCTATTCTACCTGCAAGGCTAGCGGATTGCTTGTGATACGAACTGTAGATTCTGTTTCGTTCTTGGTAATGACAATATTATTCCACTCTGTTTTGAGCCTATTAAAGAAAGTAAACAGCAAATCGAGTCTACTGAACTACAATTTGCTAATGTATCTAGACAAAGCTTCCTTGTGTTTTGGTTAATGATGTTTCCAACCAACTACACAATTAAGATGTTTGTGAGATTCCGTTCCATGGCCAGATATATTTCATGACAAAAATACTCACTTAGCCTTAATGTCTACTTCCAGTTACCGCGAACACAGTCACGTTTGGGTTCGGCCTCGTTTAGTGGTAAACAGAATGAAGCCAACACGAAATCAGTTCACCTGTACTACTGATCTCTTGAAATCACATGTCTGATCGATGGTCTCTAGGGCGTTAAAGTCTTCATTCCACCTAACGGTTTTGAACCACTTTTAAGCTTCTATTAGTCGCTGTTTTATATGAATATACATTCAGGATGTATCTGAGCTTTCAGAAAATTTCTTCAGCTCTTAGTTTACTTTGTTAAGTTGTAAACACCTGTTAAGTGCATGTCTTTGCACACTTAAAAACAATTCACATCAGACCAGTCGTAGAAAACGGCACAAGCAAACGCACAAGAGAGTAAGGAATGTGTAAATCGTGGAAGGTAGACAGTTTGATAGCAGTAGGTAGAAATCAGCAGGGAGACTGCCTTAAATTTTGCCCAGGTAAAAAAGACGCCTCAGTTTTTATAACGAGTCAATAAACGTGTTCCTGTTAGGACTTTACCACACTTTCATTCTGTTTACGTGTGAAAATGCCACAGTCCGATAATATGGTCTGGCCTAGTGGAGAGGAATAAATAGTCTAAAATAAACTTGCCCTATTCGTAACCAATAATACGGAACTGCAGTATTCCGTGCAGTGTTACCGGGTACAAGCATTAAAAAAAGAACTACGGCCGGAAAAACCTTAGCCAAGCCGGCGTCAACCATGTGCTCGTTTGCACACTGGCTACCTCCTGTTCCCTACCGCAATGACTAACCGTCGTTCCCCAAGCATTCATGTTTCCACATGTCCAATTTCGCGATAAAAATTATCAACCTTGCAAACGTTCCGCAACACTTCCCCGATGCTACCTGGTAGAGTATGCAGCCGTGGTCGCAGTGGGAATTTTCGTTGACGGTGGGATGGTCCAGCGTTCACAACCAATCACCAAACAGTTTTTTTGACATCCATTTTCTGGCAGGTGTGTATTTGCTTCGGATGAGTGAGGTTATTTTCAGCTTCGCTTTTGCTGCCAGACAAGCACGACCTATACTTGAAAACGACTGCAATTGCCAACATGCTTCCATGGATAACTCAGGTTTATTGGATGACGTCTTTGACAACCGTTTGGTTTAACGTGGCAGGAATTCGAGTGGTGAGGGCATTTTATTGCTCGCAGCGCATGGGCTATCCAGTCACCTGCAATTTTCTGGTGATTATTTATAACGACAGTTACCGGTATGGCGGATGGAAATGATTGAAATAAACCTTTTAGTTGCAGCCACCTGTTAAAAATTTACCGAGTAACTAACGCCCAATTTTCCACCTTACCCTCAACCAACCTTTACTGTAAAATATATTTTATGTCCCATCTAGTGCCAGCAAATTGACGAAAAATTATTCCTCATGGTTATGCAAAGTTTGACTAACCACAAGTTCAGACCGCCACAGTAGAGAGGCGGCCGAATCCTCCCACCTACTCTTCAAAGTGGTTTTGCAGCGTTTACGGTGAATCCTCAATCTCGTCTAGCTACAGTCCTAGTGGTAACTGTGTATAGCTGTTTCGTTCCATTCCTCTCCTCAACCTGAGCTCGACAGACAAACAGCATATCTTTAACCGGTCCATATGTGCACGCACATTTCGCGTAGTTAGGTGCTGCTATTCACAACAGTTTTACTCTGCCAAAGTGAGTTGATCGCATTAGTGAAGCTATCGTTCACCAGTGAGTAGTACGGGGGCTTGGCTTATTAAGTCTGCTGGTCAAGTAACCAAGTTGCGCAGTCTACAAGTGTTTGGTCACATGCTCCAGATGCCAGCCGAGTGCTTATTCCTAAAATAATCGGCAGTGGAATAAAACCGAGTTATGACCAATCAGCGAGGTGGCCACAAAGTGTGAGAACCCTGATTATTGCTCTGAGCAAATTGAGTAGGGTAACCCACCTGGCTTGGGACCTTGGGATTATCCAAGTCGTCGATTATGAGTGTTGTCCAAGGAGGCACTTTTTGGTCAGTGATGCGCCTGCATTCATGTCATCATTTGATCATCACTTGATAAATATTTTCTTCTAAATCATTCCATGTGATTATTGTAGTAAACGACTCTCCAAGTCATACTATTGAGTGTGTGAGTTGGTTTAATGCTGTCGTGTTTTGACATATGTAGGTTGATTAACTGGGTTCATTATCTGTCACCAAACTACATCATCCAACATTCTTCGGGGCTCGTTTTGTCGTTTAGAGGAACACTGTGATTTCGGCATATCCAATCAAAACCATCCATCGATATTACTTCAACCAACGTACCTCAGTTGTTCACTAGATTTTGACTAAACAGTTCAATTTTTTTCAGTCAATAGGCCTATCGTTGGACCAAAGGTTATACTCCTGCTCAATTTAGTTCTTTTCATACACAGTGCATTCTTACAAGCTATACGGTATACTTAGCCAAAGGTCAACTCACCAGCTCCATTTCACATCCAAGTTTTTACTCCACAAGTTTAGACATTTACTTTCGGAGTCTAGGTCCATCCGCCGTCGCCATGAATGACATGCCCTCCGACCGATTAATACACAGTTGTGTGAAACTATATAATGCTTAATGGCTCAATGACGTTTCGTTTTTGCCTACTGTCTTGGATTTGCTGACTACGTATGACTGTAACTAACTGGTCCACTTTATCCGGTTTGCTGGTTCTGTACGACGTCCCTATGTAAAGATCGGCTATAAGTTACCGAATGACTCAGATAAATGAGGGTATACCCCACTGAACTACCACTACTAACAAACTGACGAGCGTAGCACAAAGTAACCGAGATTGGTAAGGCCATCATCTACTAACGGATTTACAGAAGCCACGGAAATGAACTCCACAATACTGCTGACTATCACTGTTTAAGAAGCACGATTCCTGCTTAGTTGTGCTTAGGCTACTGAAAGATGGTCGGAGCTGTAACGTTGACGGAGGCAAACAATGGGCTTAAAGTCCAGTTTGGTATCGTCAAGTGATTGTGCACGCTGAGAGCAGAGCATGTCAGTGTGCACAAATTTGAAGTGTCAGAAAAGTTGTTCCCGGTTCGAGTACGTCTCAGCGTGGTAAAAGGCGATACGGAAAGAAAAACATGCTAGTGTGTAACGTGAAACTCTCCGTAACCATTTCGTTCTTTGCTTTGACGATCAGAATTACCAGCTAACAAGAGTGAATACCTGCTGCACACTAAACTGGCTGCCTTTGTTTTAATGACAGTATTTCACTGAGTGTCGATACTTCTGGGTAACACCATAATGATGAGTATGGTTAGGACGAATTTGTATTTAGTTCCCAAAAGGTGGTTTGTTACAAACGAACCAGGGTTTCTACTTCGTCTATCCAGACAGGTGTCTATCCGCCTCGCTGAGCGAACTAGCAAATTAGATTAGCATCTAACAATCCTCTAACGCACGCATCCATTGGTTTTCCCATAACAGATTCCAAGGCAACTGCAAATAATCAGATAACTAACGTGTGGCGCAAAGCGCCTAGCTGAATTCAGTCTTGCGTTCATTAAAATTACTTCCCCGGTTGAAAGTAACCAACCTGACCATAAAAGAAAGGTTGATTTCCACAACGAAGCATTTTGCAAACAATCCAGAAAAATTGCGGTTTTAGGTCTGTCATCTTCTTAGGCAATTCATTCGCCTTTGGTCTTTGCTCTCTCCAGGGAAGTATGAACAGCTCGAAATGTGTTGGTTAAAACTTTGTTTCTGCTAAATATACCCTGCACAAATGCTGTTAACCGAACTTATGTGCTGTGGGTTAGAAGTTCGCAATCAAGTTGACGATTCCGAATCACTTCTCAAGTGACAAGTTGCAACACTGTGCAATCCTGGTGATTTGAAATTGAAAATATTTAACCATGAAATCTTGATAATGCAATATGAACAGTGCACAGGATTATGCCATAAAATGAAACAAAAATATCGCATTTTCACCAATGTACCGTTTGACCTTCTAGTTGCTGAATGTTTTCTATGTCTGACAGGAAATAGGCCTGATTCACTGAATATGTCGGTGGAACGCATGAGAAATAATGGTTTAGCGGACACACCGTTCCGATTAATTTTCCTCTTTTCCCGGTAAAATTACGTAAGTCTAGGTGACAGAAACTTACTGACCAATGTATATCAGGAAAGAGCAGAGTGATTGGATGACCAGTTAACACTCTGTCGCTGAGATGAAGAACACCATCGAACTTATTCCTCGATAGTGAGTGGCAGTCGGTCTGGATCGCTCAGACGGTGACAAGTTGTTTTACAGGTTGGGAGGTCAAACTTAGCCTGGGAAACTCACAGAGGTGGGATAAACCGGATGTTAACATGATATTGCAGGTGATATGATCGGATCGCGACCGCCACCATCTTCGATCGAACACAGTACTTGAACTTCCCCGATAAGGTGAAGAGGAGGCGATTGACGGTTCGGAACGTCTTCCACGTGTCTATGTGTACCTATCACAAATGATTATGTTTTCCAGGGTTAACTTGTCTCAAAACGAAGCAAAACGGGCTGGTGTCTACGAATTTTTTGTACAAGCTCCCACTAGTGCAAATTATATATGCCGAACCACACGAACAGTCAGAGGAATATATCAGGAGAAATCACTGGGCACGCTAGCTTTCAGATTCAATAATACTACTTGCTTTGAATAAAATGTTATGATAGAAACTGCACCATAATACTATGTGCGAGTGGCAATAAGCTGGCGCAATATCAATTCCACCACTACGAAGCAAAATAGGCAAAACTCGACAAACTTCTGAGTAAATTTTCTTGTTTATCTTACGTAAACGAAGCAATTACTGGTGGTGTAAGAACAGCAAGGAAACTTGCCACATTCTACTCAAACTGTGGTGGCCTTCGAAACGTCTTGGTAGGAAATATGGTTACAGAATAGTAGAAACTCGCAGAATGTGACCATGAGACATAAATTTCGAGACAAGTATCGAAACAAAACCATTGACTTCGCACTAGCTTACAACTAATCCACCAAGCTGAAATCATTCGTTGCAGTACTAACACAGATGGGCGAACCTAAGTTTGTCCGGCAATTTGGGTGATTTCATTTCCGATCGTAGATCGAAGCCAGTTCTTGGTCACCAATTTTTGCCTTTCGGTTGAGCTCAACGTCATTTAAATCGACAAAGTCAGTTAACTTTCAGAATGAGCACCCGCAGTTTCTCTCAGTATTATCACTCAGTAGCGTTTAAATCAAAGGTAAACCGCCAGAACCAACACATCATGCATTGTAATAAATCTTACAGAACACAGTGGTTATGGTTTCCATTGCACCAGCTTAATCCAGTATAGGTGAATTGATGAACGTTTCACGTCATCTTTTGCAGTAGACAAAAACAGCTCACTCGTTTCTGCAATAGAATGCTGTGAAAGGAACGATTAATCATTTTTCTTTTTTTAGAGGATGTTTCAAGGCTACGATTGTCACATAACAATTCCGGCAGACCTTCTAATTTTCCACCCGTTGTAAATTTTTGGCGGTGAGTAGTCTTTGGTGGCATATATGGTGGCATTAGTCTGCAGTGGCTCGTACAATCCAATGGAGTAAACGTTCCGGATTCTTTACATGGGTCTATTTTCAGGAAATACTCGCAGCACTACTTTACGGTGAACGGTTTCGATTCACAAACTTCATTAGTCGATGTCATGCGCTCAATAGGTTCGTCGTCTCTCGGTCTTTAAAACACTTCGTTTTGTACCCTCAAAAGCCCGTAGTAAATGTTCTCACGATGTTTACCCTCCAGCAGTAAATAGACATTTGCTTCCATTATAATGTTTTCCGCCTTATGGAAAAGAAGGCGCCCGTGACCACCAATCAGCCTTTACGTGCGCGTGTATAACCGAATGTTTCTCACAGGCAAACTCGCATGCGATCGATTCCTTCTGTCCTGCTTAGTCGCGATCAAAAACACAAATGGGTTAATTTGATTATATATTCAGAGGATGAGGTAGGTGCGCCAGGTTACTGAAACTGCCTGCCGAGAGGGCACTGCGGAAACCTGGCCTAATAAGTGGCTGATACTACTATGGTTACTGATAAGTACTCGAGGATTTGATTTATTTTCAAGTCGAACAGCACTCACATTTGATCGCAGCCTCCGCATTCAGATAGACTTNAAGTCGAACAGCACTCACATTTGATCGCAGCCTCCGCATTCAGATAGACTTTCTAGCCATCCTCTGTCGTAAGGAAGCACTAGACTCAAGTTTTTCTCTCACGAGAGCTCGTCAATAGTACATATTTTTGACACGGCCGGTTTAATCAGATCGGTGATTTCGACCTGTCTCGGAAGTCGTAATCAAAGGGTTTTGCACTGGAGTTAACAGGATAGTTACTGTGTCTCCTCTCGAGACGATCGGGCAACCTGATCATTGTTCACAAGCAAGATTGGTTGAGCGTTCAGATTTGATAAGTCGGTCACGTCCAATGTGAAGTCGATAGCGCAGTGGTTAACACGGTTGCCTCATGATTGGAATGGCCGGAGTTCAAATCGCGGCCGTAACAGAGATATACACTACTGACGAGCTCTATTGAGAGCGAAACTCGAGTCTAGTGCTTGTTTTTGAAAGAGGCTGGCTGGAAAGTCTATTTGAATGCGAACGCTGCGAACAAATGTGAGTGATGGCCAACTTGACAACTACTACGATTCTCTAATAATACTCCAACTGCGGTGGACGCGGTAATAAATTGACTCTCAGGAAACATTCGTGAACGCTGTTTTTACAAAAGCGTCACAGTTTTAACGGGCGTCATGTTAATTCGGCTAGAAATTGACCCCTCTATAAGTAATCGTTAGACTTCCTAAATGTCGCTATGTAGATCGGTGAGAATTTTGACAGTCTCAATCAGTTATATTGTTAGCATGCCGGCGAGCCAGTTTCTCATTTGCGACCTTGTGGTTCGCTTGGCTATCCCGAATACAGTACGAAACTAGGCAGGCGACACACAACACGGCTGCTGCAAATGAGCAGCGCAGTGACATACTTTGACTTACTGCGCCTACCCTGTTCACTCCCAAGCGCACCCCCTTGGTAGGGAATACCATTGCAAATGCGGTCTTAACAGAGGGCACAGATGTGCTAGAAAGACAAACAAACGAGATAATTGCGCGCTGAGCGCGATGTACTTTGTAAACTACGGTGACTTATCACAAATACGTGCACTTGTCCGTCGACTTTGAGTGTGGTAAGTGGAATCTGATTCCACCCACAATGGCAAACGGATATAATGCAGTTTAAAGACACACAGACTGCGTCACACAAGGACAACAATAGTGTTCAGGATGTACTATTCCGAGACTTTTTAACGTACACCTTTGGTTACTTTAGTGTAATTAACAAACAAAATATACGAGTCGTAAGGCGAAATTTAATCTTCTCATGTGTTAAACAGCCGGTCAGGTAACGAAAGGGTAAGCACTATGAGGCAATTGAAACGGATTTATCGATGAACGGCGTGAAAATAATAGAATTTATGCAGCATAAAATGGTACTAAGAATCCAGAGTTAACAAGGTATTGTTGAAAAATGTACACAATTCAAACGGAAGGAGTAACGTATGTTTAATCAGTCCGAACAAATCAGACAAAAGTTAGAGTGGCGTTTGTAAATTACCAATGGATAGGATTGAAAAGCGAGGAATAAGTGAAGTGCATAAGTTATCAGGTCCTCTTGACAAAAGCAATCTAGAAACGTTGATTTTATAAAGAATGCGAGAGTCGAACAGTCGCAAAACGCACATTCTTACCGACTCAATGAATGGCTGATCAAAAATTGTTGTCGGACAACCGATTCACGATTTAGTCGGCATAGTTGTACAGCTTCCCTAGTTTGGAACAAATCCTTTAGCTTGACTCTCAAAAGCAGTCTGAAGGTAATTTTCGAACCAGCTGAATGCCCGATCTTTAGATATTTTTAGTGGTCTCAGCTTCATGACTGACCTTCGAATTTATCAACAACTTCGGCGTGCATCTGTAAATGCTTATGTCAAAGTGCCTTGTAATTATACTGATATATCTACTACCACCAAAACAATGAAATCCGCAAAACCCAATAAACTAGACAACGTATGCATTTAATCATTTTTGAGGACAGCTCGAACAGGCGTAATTTCCTCCACACAAGCGAAGTTCCGTGCAAAGCTCTATATGTGTTTGTTTAGTGAAGAGTAACGAACACGATGTGGTGGAATTGTCCTTACGCGTGATAACCTTTAGCGGTAGGCCTGAACTTTAGTATCCGCGTACAGCGATTGACCCTAACCATGTTGGAACCCAATTCAAATGTTTCTGTGATCAGCCTTAATACTTGGAGACCTCCAGTCTTGACTCAGCCAGTTGGTTCAAGGTCAGACTCGCTGGTTTTTGACACCAGTCTCAACGCACTCTCGTTCGTCAGCCTAGTCTGCTCACGGCAGCGCATATCATCAGACTGAGAGAACTAAAATAAATAACGACATCGTTACGCTCCTCATACGTATGGTTTCTGGTATCGTGTTAATGAATCGAACTGACTACGTTAGCAAAATGTTAGATATGCTATCTGATACTTGAAGTTTGACAGGATACTGAGTTGTACGATCCAGTTATGAATCTTGAACGAACGATCACGAAGGCGTCAAAGGAATTACGGATGAAGGCTGTGATCGACCAGAAAACTTTGATCCAATTAACGCCCGTGGGCTCGATGACCCAACGTATCTATGGCCTGCCAAAACCGCCCGGACAAACTTTGTCAATGGTCAACTCAACTTATCGGACGCTTTCTTAATGGCTTGTGGGAATTATCGAACCAATACAATCACGAATTAGTTGTCGTGGACTGAAGGACATATTTCAGTTTGTGGATACGATTTCAGAAGTCAGTATGAAACACAAGATAATGGCGTCTTTCGATGTACAATCTCTGTTCACTATTGTTCCAACTGATAAAGTGTTAGACATCATTTGGGACTGTGTGCGTTCTGAGAAATTGCAATTCAGGTTCTTACCGGACCCATTGTGCAAGCTACTTCAGCTGTGTACATCTGAATTACAGTTTTTGTCTGATGGAACATCTCCAAGACGATCTCGCTGAGTTGAAATTAGCAGCCCACTAGGACCTGCACTATCAGACATCTTCATGGGTTACCTTGAACAACAAGCCGAAGTAATAATTCAACAGAAAAATTTCTACCGATGATATGTAGACGACACTTTTGATCACTTTTAATTCACTGGCCCAAATCAGCCCAATTGTATGACCAGCTGAACTTCCTATACAAAAACTTTAAATTCACGATAGAAATCAAGAGGAACAATAAAATTGCATTCCTTTATGTTCGGCTGCATAGACAGGTCACTGGCTAGAAGCATAGGCCGTGAGGAAATTTCTTCTGAGCACTATTTACGTGTTAGAAGATTAGCCCCAATTTCGTAAAAACTTGGCCTTCTGCACGCTGTGTTAAGGAGCTCGTAAGATTGTAACACGCGTTAAATACGAATGTGAGGAAAAACTCCTTCGTGATACACTGACTGACAACGGTTATCGGCCTCGGTTTGTCGAGAAATACACTGAGTCAGTAGGGCATAATGCTACTATAATGACTGTTCCACTGAAAAATGTCTGCACTCATTTACCATTCAAAGGAGATGACATTTCATTCTCACTCAGACGAAGACTTACAGTCACAACAAGATGGACCTACAATGTCGCGGAGGTGGTGCGCATTGAGGAAACTACGCAATTACCGACCTCACCGAGGGAGGCACCCGTCGCCTTGATCGCCTAGTCAAACGTAATGTATAGTTTCATCTGTACTTGTAGATACGAGTAAGCTGGCCGCACTTCGAGGCAACTGGGGACAGGCATCAATGAACACATTTTAAAATGGCTGTGTACCATCGGAACTTGCGTCACATGAGATGCAATCACGGGCCATCGAGTCTGTATTGATGCTGTATTTCTTAACATATATCGCCCTAGAACGAACCAACGTCTACGACGAACAAACCCACGGCTGTGTTCAGAAACAAATGGTTATCAGTTTATCCTTCCATCGGTTATTTCTGTCCCATTCCCGAAAACCTTCCTTTGTTCTGAACTTTTTCATCTTACTTTCTATCATGCACCCGTTCAACAGTTTTTCTTCCAGTCAAGTGTAAAAGTACTTGTTGACATCCACTTCACTCCCCCACTTAACCCCCCATGACCGTTTGACCTAATAACCTAATTGTCCTTCTCAGCTTCAGGTTGCACCATCTGGGTGCCCTGCTCCCAAATCTCGATCATTCTGACGTGGCTTATCACGCCCTCATTTTCCGCCATTGTTGTCATGCTTGTTCGTTATGTACCGGTTACATTAATTTCACTGTAGTAGCAGATGAGAGGCCAACAAAATACGCTTGCACAAGACCTCTTACGCCATACTGTCGACCATTTTCAACTTTATGTCTGGTAACCACCGCTTCGAATTATAACATCTTTCAATTTTTATGTGAGCACTTAAAGGGATGACGGTAATATTACTGACAGGTACATTGGGTCGTTATTAATATAACTTCAACAGGGTTCTTACTCAATGAACTTCATCTACACGCGCTTCCACAGAAATTACAGACGTTGAATGTAAAACGACCAATTTGTAATTCATTTCCACTGTATATCTTAAACTCGGCAAATTCAAAATAACAATCAGAGAAATAAGGAATGGTCGACAGAAATGTGCAGAAATTTGACATTCCTGAATGCTGTAGGTGTTGGTTATCACAGTTTAGAGCTACATAGACCGCATTCTAATGTATACGCTGACTTTGAGGTCTACGAAGAAAGTTAATTTGTAAACCTGCCTTCTCACTGAAAACGCAGACGGCAGTGAAACTAATTTAAGCAGTAGAATTTCTGCGATTTTTTGCGGTTGATATTGATTTAAAGAAGCTAGTTTCTCAACTACTGTGTACCTTGTTTACTCAGTGCATAGCGCTCGCAATATCCCAAGCTATTGCCTTATCTCCAGTCAGTAATATCGTGAGCTACGTGAGTTACTCACAGGTGTGTACGACTGAACACTGTGTTAATATCAAATCATGCCGAATATGAAATGAGTGGAACAGTGATTAAGATGATAATATAACAAGCACGAGAGTCAGAGTTCAAGATCTTTTTTCATGCCGAAGATGTGCACTAGTAATGATCTAAATCAACGACTAGATTTGGAACTAGCTTTTCCTTTCTAAGTGGAAAAGTCGATTGTGCAACTAAAGTACCGCCACAACTATGCAATGGAGATGCAAAAAATGCTACATCTTAAGAAAATAGACGACTTAATATGCGGTTTATGTAGGTAATACAGGCAGTAATCTGTTGAGGATTGCACTGAATGAGAAGGTTTTTTTGTGGGAATTGGAATCAATAGATTTTCCAAACATGCAATGTCCCTAAGTGAGTTATACTGAAGCAACATCCATATACGATTTGACGATAAAAGTGACTCGCTATTGACAGCGTAAAGAAAACTAACGTTTTTTAATTGTTTTTCACCCAGTTCTACTGAGTTGTGTATACACAGCTCATTAGCTGAATTTTACCACAATTTTAAGCGTGAACAGAAGAGCTGAGCAAAAGTGAGTGTTTCATATTTCATGCGTAAATTAATCGATCAATAGCAGACAGACCATAACACAGTCAATCAAAACAGCTTGGACTCAGACAGAAAATTGAAAGCGGGCGTAATAAGGATACAGTAGAAAATGGGAAACATAACGGAAACAGATATGGAACAGAAAGGTGTAAGAATTTTAAAATTAGCACTTGACCGCTCTAAACTAATTTACCATTCCGGCTCTATGTTCACTGCTATCCACTCCTGGCCACAAGAGGTGGGTTTCTTGAGAGGTTAATGAGTTCGAAGGAGGTAGGGCGGATGTGAGTGCAAGCTTCTAAGCAAAAGGAAACGGTGTTCGAGAGATCAACTGTATTGTCGGATTCCAATAGGTGTCTCGTAAATACGTTCTCGTTTTTCTCGATGCAGTAGTTCCGAAGCTACTTCAGGATAGACTTGGAGATTTTAGTTTGTTTTACCCTTATATAATAACGACAATCCGTAGGTTTGAATGAATTTGGAAACATCGCTTCATGTGTTGGGACTTGGTACTGGTTACTTTCCAGCGGTTGGTGTGTGAGTTGTTTAGTGCAGTTTACTCTCATCAAAATATACCTAGGAGTGAACATTTCAACGAAACTTCCGTGCCTTGAACATCGAGTATCTACTTTACCAATCTATCAGGACACCAGAGAGCAATTGGGGTCAGAACCTCCTGCTCATATCGTAGGGAAATACTTGTAGCTATATTGACTTCTCTGCCAACTTGAGACACCAGAAATACCACTGTCACTCAAACCGTGCCGATTACCATAAACAAACCGGTAGATGAATTTTATGGCTAAATAGCAAGTGATCGGCTGTCCCGTTTATTAACAGAGGGTAGTTGAATAAAATTTAGGACACGGTTGGTTGCCAACGGTAACGCATGATGTGACCAGATGATTATTTCCGAACCCGAATGTAATTTTCACGCAGTTACTTAGCAGTCCAAACCCGTGTACACAGAAACAGAATGAATTTGAGCGTAACCCCACGTTCAAAATGGTGCGACAACGAATAGACATTAAACGAAGAAGGCATACACATCTGACTAATAAGGTGGTGTTTTATGAACAAAGCAAATTGGAACACTAACATGTAAACTGGTCCTTTGATCCAAAATCAATGAGTTCAAAATGAATCACGGGCGTAAATTTGTGTGAGCAAACGGGATGTCAACTTCTGATGTTTGTTAAGGAAAAACTCCGTGTTTGAGGTGACATATCTTCTCAAACACACGAACAAGAGATTCGTCGTGAGTAGTCAGAAGTGAATGGACCACCAGACTGTATCATGAACTCTCCAGCTGCACACAAATATAGATAAAAATGTATTGCATCGGGTCGTGATCATCGACCTCTTCAACAATACTATCTGATCTGAATTTCTCAAGAAGAACGAAGTCAGTTTTCTTACGCTCCATGGAACCCAGATTGTCATTACACTGGCATAGCAGGGCGTGTTGAACAAAAACGTTTAGATAAGAACTGTGAAAACTAAAACGCCGTCATACCGGCAATCCGTTGTAACCCATCCTCTTCCAAAATCTAACCGCATTTATCACGTGGACATCAGTTTATTTGTTTATCAACTCAAAGGATTTCTGGATTTTCAATCGTTGGAGCATCTCGATCAAATAAACCGTCTACTTTGTTTAAAACATGCGCTAAAATCTAAGCTGCGGAACAGCCTTTACTTTCTGATACGGGTTTCCTAACGCGTAACTAGCTGATGAATGACGAAAAGTTGGCAACACACCAGTGCAACAAGAGACTTGTTGCACCGCAGATTCATCACTTGTTTGTCTATTTACTTAAAAGATTACGAAGACAATCTTTATTAAAAAAAGTTGCTAAACGATACACTTATGAATTGCGACAACCGGCTGGTAGTCGATCTTTCTTAAGAGTTTCCAACTCTAGTGCACCCTAATTCCTTCCCTTTTGACGTTCATGCAAGCCTAATCACGTTGTGTTTGACTGCCATCATGTACACATTACACCAGCTAGAAATGGCCTTCGGTGTTTACGTGGATATGTGCTAAACTAATGAATCGCCTGCAGTTTGCAGGGAGCAAGGAGCGAACCTCTGTATTGTTAACAGACATCTCTCTTGCCCTGCACTACTATTTTTTTCACCAATACTAGTTCTGTTTTCACTTCGGATATACCTTTACTAACAAGTTCTCAGAAGGGTTACATTACCGCCTAGCTTTTTAAGGCATACTATGGGATTCGTAATAAGTCTATGATTTACAAATCTTCTAACTCATTAGTTTTAGGTGGTCAACTGTCTGGTGTCTATAAATATATATATATATACATATATATATATACAGACATCAGGCAGTTGACCAACTAAAACTAATGAGTTAGAAGGTTTGTAAGTAACACATATATGTACGTATATATACAGTATATTCCAAGCCATATTAATGTGGGCCATTTCCTTTGTTTTATGCACGTCCACTCACTAGTATTATCTACATTTCTGTTTTGACTAATCAAGCTTCCTGTCAACTCCACAGAAACCGCCTTAAAATTATGTACCGTACATTATTCACACTGGCTAGAAAACATTCCCGTTACATTTACATGACATTGTTGTTAAATGGAAAACACAGACGAAACAGAAATCCTATAAATTTGTCTTCTAGTACCAGTGATCATTTCGCCTGTCTTTGTATGCTTAAGATAAAGAACATTGTAAAACCTGTTAATTTGCTCACTGTATTCATCTGAGTATTAAACCTATAGCTACATCTTCTGCCGGCTAAAACAGTAGCCTGATATTTATGAGTAGACTCTTCCTCATGTGTGTCCCACTTCAGTTGTAACTTGAACTAAATGAGCTTCACAAAACAGTATCTTCTACTCGAAAGAATATTTCTACATCAAGGATGGTTGTTAATATCCTCAACGTTAAACTAGTTTACCGGCTATGCGTGCATTCTGTAAGTAAGATACACTCCAAATTCAATAGGTCTAATGGTCAACGACTTAGTGTGGACGTTCAACACAGTAAAGCGAGTGACCA
This sequence comes from Paragonimus westermani, assembly GCA_008508345.1. NCBI lineage: Eukaryota > Metazoa > Platyhelminthes > Trematoda > Plagiorchiida > Troglotrematidae > Paragonimus > Paragonimus westermani. The sequence goes on along the minus strand of QNGE01005098.1, from coordinate 28,722 downwards.
ATGACCATATATGAACTATCTGCTAATCGACTGAAAGCGTTGCATCTATTGCTAGCAAATGGATAATAGGACAAACTACACTGGTTGAACAGTCAGTTTTGTCGGTCGGAATAATAGTGTCCAGCTTTTCCTGGAACTCCGGATTGGGTCGTTTCATGTACTCTCCGGATAACAACACAACCGATTGTCATAACCGGGTAACTGGTGATGTGCATATGTTGTTGTTATCAAAGCTTTCTCACACCTGTTATCACAAAGACTGCATATTCGAACCCTAGTCCTATTGTTATCGAATCAGAGTGAAGTTGAACAATAAGTGCTGCAAGTTTCAGGTGAGCGCTTTGTTGTCATGTTTTGAGATGAACACAGTGTTAACGCAGCCTAGTAATAGCAGGTGGCAACTTTTTGGCGATTCGGTATTAAAACGGTTCACAACCACGTGGGTGGGTCCTGAAAAGACGAGTCGCTTGCATACATAAATTGTCCAGTATCCCAGTAGAGGATGAGGGCCTCAAGTAACATCAAAATACACATCGACGAAGCCCCTTCATTTGATAAATCTTCTCGAGTAGATTCATCCAATATGCATACTACAGGCACTATGGTCTTTTACACCGACTCCCTAATAAACTGGACGAGTGTCGTGACCACTGTTCCCGAAGAAACTCGCTTGTAGTAGTCATCGCAGAAACCTGATGTAAAGAAGTGCGGGAGGACGGGCACGAGAGTGTTTCCCAGTGACAGGAAACTTGGCAAAGAAGGCGGTGTACCTCTTCATTTGAGATCGCACCTAAAGACCTCAAGCATTCGCATTGGAGTGCTACTGCGTTTTCTGAGATCCGTCTGGCACGTACTTACCGTCACTCAAAACTTCACTTGTTTGACTGGTGCAGTTTACAGACCGCCAACTGTGCACAGGAACGCAGACACGGCCTTACACAACGCACTGTATATAACGTCATTCTTAGGTTAAGTTCAAAGTGCAACCTCTTCCTCTGCTGAAGATCTTTTTGGGGCACTAATCTAATCTGAACTAGGTTGCCGTCGAGTTGCCATTTCACGCTGTTCGGCACATGTCAGGCCGTCCAATCCACGCATTCATCGGCCCGAAAACCCTCCTCCGTATCCGAGCGCGCGCGCGGTCACCATCCTCACACTCAGTCACATGGAACTTGATGTGAGTCGGTGCGGTAGATACACGAGCAAGCATGATGCCGTTGGACCCGGATGAGAGAACAACATAAGTGAACAGGACAGCACACTGACTAAACTAGCGTACCTGAATGAAGCTCGTGCACCAATCGCAATACTGAAGATTCAGACCACTGAATTACGTTTTCATTGACCATCGTTAGCGGTACTCAATCCATGAGGGTTAACAGTTCCACTGCAAGAGTTTCAACCTGTCCATGGTCATAAGAGATAGCGGGTAGACCAGACGCTGTCTTGACGTAATAAGCAGTCTGGATGTCACAGCTCCATTCGATCGTAGTAATCATGGAATTAGTGAATTCAGGTATCTACACGGAACTATACGATATCTGCCGAAGGCATATCACAGATCAAAATTTGTAAAGCTGGTGACAGTCCGGGATGGTTGGTTGACTTGGCTCCTTCACTACGCTCAGCACTCGGATGTCACTAACAACCATGTTCCGGTAAACTTTCTCCGGCCCGGTAGAAAGCCTAGAAGCCTACGGAGTAGAACCAAGCAGTTGATTGCACTGAAACATTCGAAATAGAACCGGTGCTAATTGGAACTAACTGAGCTTGTGTTTGTTGAGTATGTTATGTGGTGCAATCTTACCACGACTTTGTTGTCAACGCGGTCTTTCTGAAGAGCTGAGTTGCTTCTAAGCTTTTCTGCAGTGAAGTCGCAGCACACAGGAAGTAAAGTTGGCATTTTGTCACCGCATTGTACAACCGCGCCTGCGGTGAGTTTATCAGTGTAGGTGTAGATGTGGCCAACACTCTGGGTAAACAGTACGTATGTGTGCTCCAATTCATAAACGACAACACGACCGAAGTACCCAAACTTTCAATGGCCCAAGTAAGAGTTAGTTTAAGGAACCTACTAAATCGCAAATCAGCCGGTCCAGACTAGGTACCTCTTGTTATACTGCGAGGCTGCACCACGGACTACCAGAACCGCTTACAACACCATCCAGTTGCTCACTATCAACCGACCACTTACCAGAAGCTTGGAACCAATCCACAGTCACACTTATCTTTAAACATGGCTGCAGAGACTACTGAGAAAACTGTCGTCCAACGGTGTTGCATTCGGTGGACTCTAAAGTAGCGGAGAGCTTGCCACATAACTCCTTTTGGGCTAAGGTTGATGACTTCCAACTCATTACCGAAGAGCAACAAGCCTTTCGTAGGGGATACTCATGAGTCACGAATCTGCTGATTGTTGGACGAAGGCTACAGATCCAGGACATGGTTCAACTTGATTCCTCTGAAACTTTCTAAAGGGCTGTTCATTCCATTTTGCTGCGAAAACTCGGTTATCATGGCCTTAATTAACAGACTGAACGTAAGGTCAGTGTCAAACGGAATGGAGAGATCACAGAGCGTTTTCCAGGCAACAGTAACGTTCCGCAACGATCAATCTTAGGGGTCTTGTTATCCATTCTTTTCGTTTTTAAACTACTCAGTACGGTCAAATCAATGATGATACTCTCCGCCGATCACACAAATCTCTATCGAATTCTACAGTACCCGGAAGATGTGGTCAGCTTACAAGACGATTCGAGCTATCTCTATCATTTTTCTAAAGGAAATAACTTGTCTTTCAACATCAACCATTGTAAAGTCGTACAAGTTCGTCATCGAAATATGCTGGCCAATACTTTGGCGACACAAAGTTGCTCGAGTCAGCTTGTGAAATACTTCTAGGGACCATAATAACAGACACTTTGAGTTTGCCTACAAAATGTGCTCCCATGGCTAAGAAACCACAAATAACTCTGAACTTTCCAGGAAGAACATTCTGAACCTTCCACCTTAAAGTGTTCCCAACATTTTTGGTCTCCGTATCCCGCCCATATCTGAAAAAGAACACTCAGACTTGTCGTCTCTGCCCTGAGAATAATTTGGCACTCATTAGATTATATGGCCCAGGAATACCTCCTATCTGGTGGGACTGGTAGAATTAGGTCAAATCTCAATGAATTGCTTACAACTAAGTGGAGGCTTAATCATTACCTGGAAACAACTCCACACCCCGTGTCATTCACCGACTCATCTCCTCTGACCAAATATGGATTAAGGTTTGAGGGATCACTCGTTGAAACTGAGTAATAGAGGAGGCAGATTATTATGTAAGCAGTACTGCCTCACAGTTAAGGTCTGTCATCATCGGTGTGCGTTGCTTAATTATTCTGTCATAGCTGAACAGACTCAGAGTTTTGCAATATTGTTTGCTCAGCATATACGTGGAAGACAACCGATGCTACAAGTTCCCTAACCTCTGTACTAGCTCATTCCCGCAGGTAGTTCATTGCGCTTGTCTGACTGAATGTTGTTTTGGTGTTTCAGTGCCCGTTCCTCAAATGATTACATACAGCAGTTCCACTGAATTTGTCTTGTTTGGTTCCACTCACTTCCTCTCTAAACCTATAAACTGTCCCACACAGTTTTTAACCGACCATCACAGGGAAAGTAACCGTCAGGCAAATGTCTCCCGTTTTTTAACAACCCATTATCCTATCGAACTAACGATAATTGGAGTTAAGTCCCTGGTTCTACGTACTTGGAGGTTCCGGTGAAAATATGGTATTTGAAGCAGGAATATTTGACACTTGCGTTTTTATCCGCCAATACCACGTTACCAGTTTAAATTTCCTTTCGAAATTACTATGCGTCTGCGGAAAGTTCACTAAACTTACAGTTAGTCTACTGATGGTTTATGTCCGCAATTATGATTCCAAAGGCGATGTGTTGATAAGCGCTGACCGTCACCCGCAATTTAAATCAGACATGTGTTACATTATACTGAATGAAAGCGCTGAATTTGTAGGATAAAGCGTAAGCAATAGCTTTTACACAATGAGTGGCACATTATTCCTGAGGACAGCAGGCCATCACATTATGTGATTTTCAATATTTTGTCCATTTGGGTCAGTAGGATGCGTAGTGCATTCAGTCGGCTAAACATGTTTTTACGAAGCAATTTAACTAGGGGTATGCAAAATGACATAAGAAATCCAAGAAACATTTAAACCGACAGTCAGTGAAATATTCTAAGGTTGTTATATGCGAAACAGACAGGCTGCTTGCCACACTGGAAATCGGACAAACTATCGCTGGAACAAGTGGATCCCAAAGGCGAGACGACACCAAGCGATACAAAGCGGAATGGGATAACATCTATGTGCTTGCCGTTCCGAATAATCAAATAATGGGTCTGCAGTGATTCCACCTGTGCGAGAGCAAAATATATTCTATTAGTTACAATATGCTTGTACAAAATAATGTTGGAATTGTTAGCTCACCCTTTTCAAATGAAGCATTTAACTAGATGATGAACTTAAGTTCGCTGTCATTAGGAGATTCCGTTGCTGTCAGTTAAACAGCACTTACTGCTCAAGGTAAACTTCACGACCACCTAGGCATTTCAGCCAGCCTCTTTAAAAACAGCGCCAGACTTGCGAATTCCCTTTTCTTCAATTCGTCAACAGTTCCTATCTGTCACCGGCCAATATTTATGAAACACGTATACTGACCACTTGACCTGTTGCCCCCTATCAAACAGAACGGAATCACTTTACTTAAATACACGTGTTTACTTGCTGATGAATATATTTCCCGCATTGCTCGATCCTCTCGTTAGGGTCACTCTAGCTGTTATGTTAACCCTAAGCCATGTCTATACGGTTAGAATCTCACGTCAACCAGAGGTCACAGAGATAATGGAAGCTGTTGATAAGTAGTATGAGATTTGACCAACGTAAAGTGAGCATTATAATTGGTCGGTCCCAGCCTTCGTGTTCACATAGACATTTCAGCTTCATACAAAAGTGGCAAGAGTTTAAGATGCTATTCTTGAAAACTGATCTATCACTGGTTGACTGTATCGAAAACTAAATTCAAATCTAGTACTTCTTTTCGAGAACGCCCGACTGAAAGGTCTACGTAACCGTGATTTCTATTCGTGACTGAGTTGCAGTTCAATTATGGTTTCGTCAAGGTTCATGAGGGCTAGTTTCCCCCAGGGGGGGTGAGCTGGGGGGTTAGTTCGAAGGGATAGCCCAAACTGGTGAAAAGGCTGGTCGCATGTCTGCAAACTGCTTCGCAAATAGAATCGATGTCAAGAGAGTCCTTTATTCCAATTTGTTTACTTTACGTGTTATGTTTACGGCATATGGTCAGAAATTAGTATATAGAGTAAATGACAATAGCTGCCAACCAGCAGCTTCTTTTACTGTCAATTGTGGGTCTTTCGTTCCGTTGTGTTGGGCCATAATGAGTTGACGTATTCGGTATACCACCTTTGTTTGGCGAACATGTCCGTCTGAACGCTGTTAATATTGTTTCTGCTCGCGATCCACCTACTTTTTGTTAACGTTTGGCTGTTTACCAAATAAGTAGTTTCTAGTGTTTTCAGTCAACGGATGACAACAAGTCATTCAAACCCTGAGCTTGTAAACTTCTCGTCAACTCAGTCGGCACTTGTCCGCCAAAACAACCACCCTTCCTGTAGAAGTTGCGTGGGGAAACGTGATTACAGTTTGTGTTGTACGACCACGCATGTAAGTCGAAAACGTTGCTTGAAATGTGATTTCTGCTACAAATTTTGTCTCGGGTTTTATTACCAGGTTTTCGGAGTTCAGGTCCCGGTTAATTGTTTTTTGGTTAGTGGAGTCTGCCGCGAAAATTGCTTTGGCTGTTTTTACTTCCCACAACTATGAGCTGTCCCCGCTTGCGATTTTTCAGAATGTACCCTTTATTGAATGCACTTACCGTTTGGTTCTATTGAATAAAACGTGAATTGACAAATAATTTAGAAATGAGGCATTATTATTGAACGGTATTGAGTGTTTTCGATTTCCACATAGGAGAACTTATAACGAAACATTGCTGTGAATTGTCACGTCTTCGGTCTAGTATCAACAGTGTCCATGCTAAATTCAAAAAGCTTTATACAAACTGCACTCAACAACGACAAGTATAACGACCAACTAAGGTGGCTCAAGTTTTTGTACGTTACTGATCCAGTCAGTTATATGGGAATGAGATTGGTTGTGTTAAACCTTCATTTGAATGCAAATCTTAAGCATTTTTCGGATTAGTACTGTTTCGCTTAGCACAAGCAACTTCGGTTTATGACTTCCCAGTAAAAGCTAGAACGACTCGAATTTTGTTAGTGTGTGCTGAACGATCAAGAAAGCCTGGTTCCTTGAGCTTGCTAAATTCAATAAGACATGCTTTGATATGGCATTTGATGAACTCTTAGAAACGCGATTCTACCTAGGTTAACTCATGCAACAATCTGCTCTACCCATGTGACCGCAATTACGTGAAAGACAAATTAATCGATTAGGTGCACATTACCGCTATGCAAAGTCAACCCACTAGCGCTTAACAAGACGTGCTCATATCAGTTTGTGACTCACCATTGATTAAGTGAACACACGTTAACCGGATTTGTAGAAACATATTCTCCTATTTTGCAGTGCATTTTTCTAGTTCCGTGATATCAGGCCCTCACTAACCCTTACCGAATTGCAAATGTTATCCGCTTCGTGTAGATCACACCTGATCCGGTTAAATCTGTTAAAATACTGTTTACGTAATTTCAGCCTGGAACTGCTAGAGAATGGTAAAGTAAGGATTGTTAAGCAACCTTGGTCAATTGTGTGCACACAGAATTTGCCGACGTAATCATTATCTTTACCAAGGAACTAAGTACATCAGTAGCGGGCAAAAAATTAAGGGCGTTTTGTTAGCCCATTCATCTCACATTGATAGGTCCAGTTTGTATAAAATCTGGTGGTTTTATTCCAATGACTGATGATGTAAAATTCAGTGTCAATATCACGCGGTGTGTACGACAAACTGAATGGATCACATCAAGCCCGAATCACAGACAAATAAAGCACTAAATCCTGTGTTCGAAATCAATCAAAACTAGAACAGCTTTAACACTTCAGAATTCTGCCTTTGAATATGTAATCTCCACTTTGGAAGCGCTATTAGCACAGATTCAACCACCTTCAGTAGATGTTAAATTTGGTTACGTGATACAACTGTAAAACAATCACACACAATGTTCGCTGCATCTGCATAGGTGCTTGAGAAATAAACGTAACACCTGTTGAACGAATAAAGAGTACCATGAAATATAAATCGTCCCTATGTTCGCGGACATTTCAGCTGTCAAAATAAAGCAGGCGGGACACTCGCTTCTATGGAACGTATAGATTGAGCATGTTTCTTGCAATCATTCGCATCGGTATGCTTACGGCAAGGTGGTTTGCTCATTAGGCGGCAGAAGACCTTGAATTCTATCAACCTGTGTAATGTTGGTTTGGGGTCAGCGGTAAGTGTCGTCTGATGGCAGACGCACGTTATCCACAGATTCAGGTTGTGGGGGTAACGATTAGCATCGCAACGGTTTGTTTTGCAATCTGGCGTTCGAACCAATCTTACAAACGTTCACCAGTCCTCCTGAGTAATTGCCCATCGTTTCCGCTGACTTAGCAGAATGCACATCCCCAATAATTTGGCGGGCGACAACAGCAACCTTGAGCTACAGCGTAGTGATCGGCCTGAAGGTCAAACTCGGTGGTTGTCTGAAATCAGTTTTCCTATTAATCGCATCGTTCATTACAAAAGAAGAGCTTGAGGTTACCCCTCACATGAGTGCGTCTGAGCCGCCTGGATTCTGCCAAATCAGTTGAACGAAATTCTTAATGACTCGAGAACGACTGCGATCATCCATGGGTGTATCGAACAGGAAATTCAGCCGTTTTCGCTGTCAGCCTAGAACGGATAGTCCTAGTGTGATGAAACGGTATCTTCACTAAACCACATTCATAAGTGAACGTCGGTGAGCCGTTAAAGGATAGCCAATGTTCTATCCATATATTTTAGCGGGACACCCAATGGTTTCACCGTACTTCCAAACAAGGCGGATATAAAGAAACGACAGCCAACTATTACGTTCTTCCTTTTGATTTATTTACTTCCACATTCAAACAGTTTTGGCCAACGCTGTCAACCTTTATGTCGATTTTTCACAATACTACCTATATCTTCAGTGTATCTTCTGTACGGTGGAAATTCATTCAGAAACTCAAAGTGGAAATTGCAAGTTAATGGGTGAAAATATCCAACGGAATTATCCCTTAGCTATCCAAACTTTTTGCTGGTTTGGTTTATCATTAACCACAAAACCTGTACTGTCAATGTAGCGATGTAGGAGACGGTATGAGTTGTTCGTACGTAAGTAGATACTTACGTTATACTCATCAATAACTTCTACCAAATGTGGAAACAATTAACGCTGTAAAAAAAAGTTAGAAATATAGATTCTCTAACCCCAAGAACCGAAAATTTTTCCCATGTTCTTATTCTCCGTCTGGTTGTTTATTTTGTTTGGCACACAAATGACGAAGCGAGCCCGGAATTGTTGCCAGCTATTTGACTCATTTATAATGCAGCATTTTAGCTACTGGCAGTATGGGTCTGGTTCTAACCTATGATTTATGGTCATCTGGTAGGGTGAGTTCGCTCAGTGTAACAAATGTATCATAACCTTTTTGATAAATTACGCTTCCCATGTGTCTGCTATATAACGCGACGGTTTTCTTCCATGGATTTTAGCGCCAAGCTAGGAAGCATAAATAGTATATGTAAACCGGTGTGAACGTTCGTGTAACTTGAACGTACGCTGACATATATATATATATATTGACATACGTGACGCACATAAGACAAAACAAACAAATGGGTTTAGAAAGAGATAGATGGGGGTACGTTAAGCAAACGACATCCGGACTGAATTGCTTCAGCAATCTAAACATGCCTGGTAAGGCTAAACGCCGGATTACAGGGGCACTCAGGATGTCATTGTAATCTGTTTTTGAATAGAGAGGGATAGGTTGGCCAGATTGATAAAGACCAGAAAAATCATGGATTGCATCATCTCTTTCCACGAAGTACTGCGCTTGAAGTTTCTGACACAGTCAAATCCAATGCCCAATTTCAAATCGGCGTTTGGCTACTGAGGAAGCTGCATTCTTTTCTAATGTGATAAATCTGTACCCGAAATCTGCCAACGTAGACAAAACAACCGGAAATTATATTTACCCACTGGCTTGCTGAATAGGCTCCTAATACTCCTGTTACAGTGCCCTTCTCAACCAATTTAAGGTTTGTAGATCACTTGTGCTGTGACAAAATAGTCTTGACTATCAGTCTGGCAGACAGGAAGCGGGATTGCATGGGTGAGCAGCGCACTATGTTCCGGAACTAATGGCGTTTCGGAAGCTGTTTCATCTACTCGGCAAACTGCCCAACCATAAACGGAATTCCCAAGCACATCAACTTCTTCGCCATTTGGCGAATTGCTTACAGGGGCCATTCTCTTTCATCATAAAAACTAACACCGCATATGCTTGTAGGAATATGTCTTCCATGCGAATACGACGGACCATATTAGTCAAATTGCATGCAAACTCTGATTAATTTGTCTGTGGCAAAACCGTAATGCTGAATCTACTGTGGTCTTCCTAGGCCGACCGTGAAAGTGAACCATCATTTTTCCTATGTACTAAAAGATGTCGGAAAGGATATTGGTCTTATTTTACCTATTTAATCGTCAGTTTTATGTTCGGGTGCACGTAGTTTATTACCGCCAAAGGTGGTTATCCAACCGTTTTATTGCTGACCAGAAATTCGTCCACAAATCGCCCATGTGTAAAACCAGGTTATCGTTAGTTATGTCCGCATCGAAAAAGTCGAATAAGACCAGGCCCAAGTGGACTTTCCACATCAGCTTCTCCTACTTGGTTAACAATGTCTCACATGAAAGTGTCTGTTGTCTACACCAGTATATTTACAAGTCAGTTCGATAGTCGCTTATACCCGAATATTTTTGGTTAGATACTGTGACTTACTTGCATTACAATTATTCCTGTTGTGAGCTCACTCAGTTGGACCGTCATTACACTGGTTACCTTTTTAGGCACGACCCGTCTCAGGGGGTTGCACGGTAGACAACTCACTGTGGACAAATTTGCGATATTTAAATCGTCTGCCTTGTGCTTTCCAGATAGTTCGTAAAGAGGTGGTATAAGTTTAACTCAGGATTTGAGCCCGTTAACCTACCTCACTATTAGCATCCTCTACTCAAAAGATACCCTCATGATCATTTTCTCAAACAGCAAGATGTCAGTTTATTTTACATCAGATACAGACCTCTGGCAATGAACCTCGTCTGATTGACACAAACCCCTTTGCCAGTAACTACCGAAAAAAGGTTAGACTGGACGAACTCATTCGATACGAGATCAGTCAATGACTTTTGGGAGGCTGTAGCCAATTAGTGTCGACAACTTGAAGAAACTGGTGAAGTGACCACTCAAGATGACATTCTGGTGTAGAATTAGATTTTGGTGTAATCAGCACTGGAGTAAAACGAGCTAAAGTGTATTAATAAACAAAACAAACAAGCCGTCAGCTGAACCAAGCCAACATTCATCAAATCCGAGGCTTAGGAACTAAATGTTGCTGATGTTTCTCGTCTAGGAAATAACCGACGGAAATTCAATAGAACTGAGGTGTGCTTTTTATCGTGAGCTCTGCTTCTAATATCATTTCAGAAAGTGGATATTGTTAACAACTACCACGTCAGGTCTTTTGTTGGATGTTGAAATTACTTGGTCAGTGTTAATTCTCATTCGTATTTGTACTGTGAAATAGACTGAAATCGTGAAGCTTCTTCTGGTTTGTTCAACAAGTTTCATATTCAACTGTCGCACCTCACGCTGGTATCAAGTTTTTCATTTCGTGGTAAGCGACTTGCTTGAAACGTATTTGAAACGTACTAAGAAAACAGTAATTACATGTTCTTCAGCTTGTCGGAGATGCACAACGTATGGTCTCGTCAAAATTGAAGGTACTCGAGGCTATCCCTCAAATTCCTTCAATATTTATGACGACTAACAAAGCGAAAATTGGCATCAACTGTAAGTAAAAAACGATTAGCTGCAACCCGGTAAATTTTTGTGATTTACCTCGTAAAACTGATTCAATGTGAAACTCCTTGATCTTTTTTGGCATATTTTAGGACAGATTTTGGAGTATGTAAGCTTCATAAAACGACAAAAACCACGTCATTTATTGATACAAGCAGTGTAAAATTTCAGACACGCACATTCTCTGATTATCATAGGTTTCAGGAGGAAGGGATCACCCGGCATGTTCAGTGTGGAGGCCAGAAATTTCTAGCCAGGAAGTGTGAAACAGCTCGTCATGGTAACCGAAAAATGCAAGTTGGACGGCGTTTTCAATGCAGTATACCGTGATCCAAACGTCGTTGTCAAGCCGAACAGTTATATGAACAGCGTTCAACATTACTGATTCTAATGTGCCCTGCTTACCTCCATTTACCTTTCGTTTACACAGAGTAACTAGATTTTAGAGCTTCGAGTTATTTTTATGGCTATCATCGATTTTATTCATGGGTATTTTTAAGGCGAGAAGGTTCCAGTAAATTGTCTGCATTCCATCAAAACCTATCTTTGCATGAAGTAAAACTTCCCAGTTTGCTCAACGAACTCCCACTTTTACGTAATCTCGAAGGGTTGACAAGCGATTTTTCACCCACGTTAACTAGTTACTAACTACGGTGGATTTTGTCAATTTATACAATGTAATATTTTAGGCAGATCGAGATCGGCAGAATTGTTCAGACTGCTCCGATATGCAAGTACTAGATATTTCAGGTTGCCACTGTCTCTCGCGCTGGAGTAAGTATACCTATCAGCAGAATGGGTGCAACATGTGAATGTATTGGACTTCCAGCAATAACAAGCACTGGGCTATCCGTTTACCAGAGTCTGTTAAGATTGGCTCGAAACACGAACTCTTCAGATATCCTTCCATTGAGTATGCCTCTGTCCCAAATGACCGCAGTGAAAATGTTGTCAAAGAAGAATTTTGGTCGGATCTCTTTTCTCTTCTTGGGATAAAACGTAGTTTTGACAAGGTCATTCTGGCCGGAGTTACAAACGACCAAGTCCGTCGATTTTGACCTAGGAATTTCGCCTTAGTGCCAAGTTTGTTTTGACATTAAGTCACTCGGGTAGTAGCGTGAAGTAGTTGAGACAACGCACTTAACAAGAACTATTTTTGGTCAGTATTTATTTTTGGGCATCGTTGCATGACTTTGCGTCCTCCCGTTTTGAACCATACCCAAATGAGAGTTAGCTATAGGTGGAATGACCCAATTCAAGGCGCTCATTTTTTGGACCGCATGCTTTGACGTGGAATACGCATTGTTGTCAGTTTTGCTTGGCATTGTTCCCACTGACAGCAGCAGTTGGCTTTTGAGAAGCTACCTAAACTGTCAGTAAAGCATACATTCAAAACAGGTTTCAAACTGCAAGTGTAGCAATTTCATCTTCATTGATTAAAGCAGCAGGGTGAGCCCGATTTACTTGATTCTTTTAGTCAACAGCTACTGTAGCTCTCAGTATAGTGATTCTTAGATTTAACAAGCATCAAACGTTTGGAGCTACTCAACGTTGTTGGAAATCAAAAAGAATACTAATCATGTCGATTCATGTAGCAGGTTTATGAAGAATACCTGTAAGGCGCTCTGGTGTAGTCTGATAAACTGGAAAAAATGATAAGAGGTAAAACGCTTTAAACTTAGCGAGAGCCAGCAAACTCATCAAGCTTTGCCCGCTCCGTTAACTCTGGACGTCTAGTTGTCAACGAAACTATCAGCAAGCTGGATGGCACACTCATATAGAGTAACTCCAAAACGGTTAGACGGTTAAGCAAAATAATTCCAAAACCAATTTAGTTGGTCCCATGCTTCTGTTATGTTAGTCCTGCAAATCTGCAACAGTGTGCTTCAGTTGTTCAATTCAAAACTACCCACAGCACTCGCATTTCAGTTCTCAAACACAATAGGGTTGCTAGCTCAAATTATCTTGTGCTGACACCTTTTAAAAAGTGCCTCAACTAGTACAGACGAAACTACCTATCTGTGTTAAGAGCACTGGATCGTAGTTCTCACAACCGAGCGATTCAGGTGCCCTTTCAGTAGACATAGGCGAGTAATCTTGAATATAGTCATAAGTGGAGTCTCAGTAACCACCTTAGAGGAAAATAGACAAGGCCATTGACCGATCAATTTTTCTTCCTCCTCTCAGTAGCGTGAAGCTTCCAACCAATAAGTGCCATTCACCTCGATTGTTTTACCCAGTGAACTGTTTTTTTTACATTTTTGCGCTCATCGTGCATAGAGCTGTGGGGGTCACGTGAGAATGGTATTTCGACTCTTCACTCTCACACTTCACATATGGTTAATGCTTACGGTGGACTGTTTGACAACTTTAGTAACAACAGCAACCAACTTCAATGATGAACGCTTTTAACCATTTTTTCAGTTTTATTACAGAAGAAATAACATTTAAATTTGAAAAATAAAGTTATGGCGGTTGTTTAATTGGTTGTTTATTTAAGTTGTTCGATCGGCAGATTCGGAAAAATAGGTAGTAAAACATGTTTTATTTTTGAGTTGGGAGCCACTTTTGTTAAGTCAAGATATTCTAGGCTACAGGTAAGCAGTACGAAGGCTTACGGATTGCGTATATGAAGCGACCTTGAGGACTGTGTTAATCATGCCCACTGTGATTAAAAGATTCGGACGGTCTTCAAACGGAAGATCATTGTTTTGTGCATCTGAACGCCACCGTAGGGAAAAACCGGTAAGGAATTAAAGAACAGGTTACAAAACGCAGAATTCGCACTGTATGATTCGAGTTCAGTCGCCAAATTTTTAGCTAGCTACCTATTCAGCTGACTGAACCAACTACTCAAAATGTCAACCGGTTGTCTGTTACATCAAGAATTTTTCGTCTTTATGCGGCTCAGTGTATCTAGGTGTGGAATGAAAATGTAGAAATGCAACTGGCTTGGTGAAAATGAACCGATTGTCGAGGGTTTGTTAATTGTCGGTCTGACTTTTCTTCTGGACTGGTTCTCTGGTACAGTCGGTGGTTGAGAACGTTCGGTGGGAAGGTGGCTGACTGGGTTAATCATCGTGAACATTGTCGTCGTTCAGCTGGATTTTATGTGAAATACTTTCAATAAGTGGCCCAGGGCGGTGGGACCCACAAATAAACCGCTCTGTTATTAATGCGTTATGTGCACTGATAATTCGTTTGATAAACAGGATGAGAATAACATAGCGTAAGGAACAATTTGTAATACTCTACGTTCCAATAACACTTTTAACATGACTCCAGAACTTTTTGATTTCATCCGTACAAAATTTGGTGTGGACATAGTATTATTGGGTATAATGGCGGTTACTGTAAAGGAATGAATGTAAACAGATTGTAGTAAAAAGACGTCCAATAAAGCACAATCTCTAGTGTCCAACACGCTAGTTACCATGCTACGAGCTCACTCGTGTTTATGAGTCATAAGTCCGGCCCACAACACTGTTTCTGCTCACATATCTGTTGCACTTCGGCCCAGTTTTTTGTGTCAAAGCGTTTTCTGCCTGCCCTTCCTCATCCGTTGGGCCGATCTCGTTGGGCGATATCTCGTCCGGTCGGTAATACTGCCCGCAATCCATCCACTATGGCCACTGGCCGTGTTCTGTGACCACTTCTAGATATTCTACTGGATGTTAGGACAGTCATGACCCCGATCTGGTTGTTCATCTCATTTTGCCTGCCATACCTCGTCCGCCAGTCCGAACCAGCTGAGCGATAGCTCGTCCACTCGCCCATGCTGTCCCCGACCCACTCACTATGGGCTTTTGGACATACCTTGCCGCCTCCCCAATGTATTCCACCGGGAGTTGGAGCACCCGAACGTCCGGCTTGACAATTCACTACAAGATGTTCGGTGACTAGGTCTCACGCATCCCTTATGTTTAACTTCTCAATGTCTCTTTTTATATAGCTGGTAGCCATCTGATGTATTGTTGTCCACACTAACGATCATACTGTCGACTGCTGGGATAATGAGTGTCTGAAAAACAGATGTTGAAAACATCCAGCATTAAACTCTGACAGCATGAGGTGTGTCGAAGCACTTGCTCTGCTACCAACTGCACAGCTCAAATGTTGCTTTCATTACCAGCGATAGAGGTGTAATTTTGTTACCTGGGAGCACCTCTTGTATTGGTTTTCTAATCTCCTTTACACTCACTGTCGACAAATTCCCAAATACCCATCTGTTTTCCTTCTACCACTTAAGAATTGTGCTATGCAGCTTTCGTGATAATCTTACGATTTACGTAATCGAAGCCTGTGGAGTAAATAGTGTCACCTAAGCATCCACGTTAACAGTGCTGACAATATTCGAAGGATCTGCCTGAAGAGTTCGCCGACCACATGATGAGTACACTTCTACTAGTAACCTCAGCGGGCAATCAGTTAAGCGAACAATCAATGTGGTTTGCTTTGTTGCTTAACAATCAAGAGGAATTTTCATGTAGTGTCAACTTGCTAAGCTTTCAGGAAGAATTAACAAGTGCGACTGATCTATACAAACTAGCTGATAGCTTCTCCTGAATCTCCCTAATGACTTCAACGAACCAAACCTGTCAACACAAGCTATGGAGCTACCTACGTATGTTATATATGACTCTCCACTCCTATAGCTCACCGGTTGCCCCTGAAATTGCCGCTTTAATGTCGACGTAGTCAACTAATGTTCTAAATGTTGCCATGAGACTAACAGTACCACTTGGCTTCATACGATGACCCATGTTTTTATTTTGCCTGTGCACAAATCCCAACAGCTGATTTATTTTTCGTTACTGTAACATATCAGTGGCGCTCAAATTTGTTCTCTGGTGACTATCGTGATAGCGGCAAAGTAAATGTAGAACGATGTGTAAGTTACACACCGCTGGACTGGAGACAACCGGCAGTTGCTTGCCATGACCCAACGGAAAACAATGCATCTTCAACATTTAAATTAGAGCAAATAACTTCTTGGAAGAGACATTTTTGGTTTAATCGTTTGCCAATTGGGCCAGAGCACATTTTCTGAAAATGATCTTAGATTACTCCTTACCAGTAGCTAAGAGAGTGAGTCGGTTGTCTGGATCTCTGACTTGGACGCTAGGTTGGTTTGACTCGGATTTTTTGTCCAGGTTCAATTTACCCGTGTGACCTCATATTTTTAGTACTATCCGAGCTCGCCGTTTTTATCTCTATGATGGAGTTGCTGGTATTCAAGAGTTAACAAAGAAAAGCCGCGAAGTGGATCATTCGCTATCTTTTAGGAGTGTGTCTTGTACTACCCACCGGTCATATAAGACTTCGTTTAAGTGAATAAGATCCCTTACCTGTCCAAACATTCATGAAAATAACCACATCAAAGTCGCAGCAGTCACAGCACAAAGCGAACAAACTGAATCGAAATCAACACATCTGTCCGGGGTCCAGACGCCTTCAAACTGCAACAACCTACCAGTTTGAAGTAACAGGGTCATAAGTGATGAATATGAGCACCAAAATGATGCACACACTAAGGAAGTCGAACTAAGTTGTCCTCAAGCCTGGTCACCAGAAACATTGTAAAGGAGTGAAGATACATTCGGCTAATCAAAGCCATTTATATTTAGCTACTGTTCGCCACTTGTTAATATGTGTTTGACTGTGACTGGCTTTTCTCTGGTTCACTTTTCGTTAATTTCATCGCATTCTCAATCAGACTATTGCTTAACTTCGGGAATTGAAACCGCCGATTTGGCCTCTTTGTCTCGACCGTCCAACAAAGATATCTGAAGAGGAATACCGAGCTGATTTCAACTGGAACATCAAATATATCAGGGCGAGGTATTTTATTATGACCGCCGTTGAAACACCATCATTTCGTTTAGAATATTCATCTGAATACAGAGGTTAACCTTAGCTGCACAAAGTGGGAGAAGTCGTTCGAAGTCTGACGTTGGAACACCGACTGTTGGGTCAGACCGCTTAATGTGTACACACACCATATCAGTAGTTGTTTCAACGAATAGTCTCTTGAACATTACAACAATATACAAGCAGTAAATAAGGAGAAGACAAACCCTTTCAGTCACAGGTCAAATTTTAAGAAGCGTTCGCATTCCGTGCACACTAATAATTCTAAGATTACCTGAAATCTCAGATGCAATAACAATCCACATCGATGACCCCGGCGTGCATAACACGACCTCAGTGTTACAATTATTCCTTTGGTGAAGCATTTTGCGCGCTACAGGATGGAGCGCGTGTTTCACAGAGGAAACGTGAAGAGTCCGAATCGGTACATGTTGCGTCCTCACTGTCAGTCGGTGTGTTGAAATAACGTATCAATCAATGTTTAGTAAAACCGATCAGTAATTTCAGTTCAATAGATTTTCGCCAATCACTCACAAAGTTGTTTTACTTAAACTGCTATTCGGCCGAGCCAGATGCATCTCTACAACGTAAATCTTGAAAGCAGAACTGAGTGTTTTATCCAGCGTGCTCATGGACAGCAGCTATCATTCTTGATTTACCAGGCAATCAAGTCAAGCAGTGTGGTAGAATGTAGGGAGTCTGGTTGATCCAAGATAGTTGGTTGACATAAGTTTTCAATCCAGGAGAATGGTTTGAGGAAACCAGTAAAGGACTGGCTTTAAAAACCACCAAATGTGCCTTTGATTTTGTTCACCTACTTGTTCCTTAAAAAATCGGTCGATCACCAACACCTGGAGTCGAGCAGGCTGTATCGTCGCCTACCAACTATAGTGCCACCTGCTCGGTGTGTTTTCGGAGAACCAACACTGGCGTAGCTAAAAACCGGTTGCTGCCTACAGTTGACAAACCCATGCAAGACTAAGACAAACACCAGGTGGCAAAAAAAATCGATTCAGTGTCGATAGCCTCCATCTCTAACAGAAGCAACAGTCATTTTGCGTCACCTATCGCACGGCCCTCGTTGCTGACCAACCACCAATCGGACAGGATGATTGTGTTCATGATCATCTACCGTAGGAAGGAAAAATCGTGTTCTGTTATGTTCATCGAACCAANTCCGTGCACACTAATAATTCTAAGATTACCTGAAATCTCAGATGCAATAACAATCCACATCGATGACCCCGGCGTGCATAACACGACCTCAGTGTTACAATTATTCCTTTGGTGAAGCATTTTGCGCGCTACAGGATGGAGCGCGTGTTTCACAGAGGAAACGTGAAGAGTCCGAATCGGTACATGTTGCGTCCTCACTGTCAGTCGGTGTGTTGAAATAACGTATCAATCAATGTTTAGTAAAACCGATCAGTAATTTCAGTTCAATAGATTTTTGCCAATCACTCACAAAGTTGTTTTACTTAAACTGCTATTCGGCCGAGCCAGATGCATCTCTACAACGTAAATCTTGAAAGCAGAACTGAGTGTTTTATCCAGCGTGCTCATGGACAGCAGCTATCATTCTTGATTTACCAGGCAATCAAGTCAAGCAGTGTGGTAGAATGTAGGGAGTCTGGTTGATCCAAGATAGTTGGTTGACATAAGTTTTCAATCCAGGAGAATGGTTTGAGGAAACCAGTAAAGGACTGGCTTTAAAAACCACCAAATGTGCCTTTGATTTTGTTCACCTACTTGTTCCTTAAAAAATCGGTCGATCACCAACACCTGGAGTCGAGCAGGCTGTATCGTCGCCTACCAACTATAGTGCCACCTGCTCGGTGTGTTTTCGGAGAACCAACACTGGCGTAGCTAAAAACCGGTTGCTGCCTACAGTTGACAAACCCATGCAAGACTAAGACAAACACCAGGTGGCAAAAAAAATCGATTCAGTGTCGATAGCCTCCATCTCTAACAGAAGCAACAGTCATTTTGCGTCACCTATCGCACGGCCCTCGTTGCTGACCAACCACCAATCGGACAGGATGATTGTGTTCATGATCATCTACCGTAGGAAGGAAAAATCGTGTTCTGTTATGTTCATCGAACCAAGGCAGTCTGGCATTGATGTAAAGTGGCGACCTTCATTTGGTAATTGTTACCGTCCCTGAGACCCAAAGAATCCTCCGATTTTTTGTTAATTGACACATCCGAAAGTCTTTCTCCACGTTCACGTGAGGTCGACATGTCAACAAGCGATCGATTAAGCCGGTTCCTTGTAACTTGTCACATTCTTGAATACGACGTTGTGATATTCATAGGCGTCTTGCGACCACAAACTGGAGTGTGTTCGCTAGCCTGATTACGTAACTGCCGCTCCGCTCTACCTATATAAGTGCCCAGGCGCTCACGCGAGAACTCATGGAAGATTTGTCATTAATCGGTGGCACCGTTTTCAGTGGTGGTGCTGGAATTCGGTACTACTGAACAGCATGGCCAGTTGGGCTACATAAAACGGGCGCTGCATAGCCTCCGCGGGACGGGTTTTCAACAGCTTAATAACATCCCCACCCTTTCAAGACAGACGGAGGTAGACATTTAATATGAGAACGATTGAAATCATCGTGCCAGATGACTTTTGTTTATTTTGTGCAACCTTAAATGGAATGGAAGTTCGAGAAAATATCGCTTCGACATGCGTTAGCATCCTTAGTGTGCACCCAGTCAAGTAAGGGGTTGCACTTAAAATGGTTCCGCGATTGAGGTTTTTTTGGAAAGAGCACGGAAATCGCAATGAGGTATTTCCATAGCTACCAGTAGGTAACTCCACTGGAACGGATATTACTCAAGACAGCCTCTTTATATTTCAGCAAGATAAGGGAGATATCCCGCCTTTAGTTGGACACTGAACATAGTGTCACTGATTGACTCCTCGTTCCAGCTTCAAAATTTTGTAAAACTGAGAGTAACCAATAAAATCTAACAGGCTGCGTGCCGCACACTTCGATCAAGTTTCTCTTTGGCCTACAGCTTTTGGCAGAATTAGTTGTCCCTAAGATAGCTTATCTTGGAGTGAGGCTGACATCTGGATGAATTGTGAACAGGCTGTTGTGTCTAGGCATGAAAAGTACACAGCTTATGCTTCAGTTGTTCAATGCTTTTACGAGCGTGTGTGCTCATATTTTGGTTGTGACAGTTTACTTAGCCCTCACTTTGCTACCCTGAAGCATCATATCACCAGCACCTAACTCGGCTGAGTAAAAAGTGAACAGTATGATCAGTGTGAGTTTACGTTGGGAACGGCCACTCTTCGATTAATACACATTGATACCGAATTGGTCCATCAAAGTTGAAGCTTACAGCACTGACGATTCGTCTCATGTTGTTGGTGGTCAGCCTTATCAGCCACCTAGTTCTAGGATTCGAAATGGTCTGCTGATCAGTGATTGTTGGAATTATTCCGTCAAAGTCACACCAAATGTGTTGCGATTGACAATGGTCATATGGTGGATCAAATTGACAAACGTTGAACAGTGGTTAATGTCCTAAACACTGTCATTTCTGTCTACCAGTAGACCGAAGCATGAACACCGTAATGTTTCGTCATTCTAGCAGAAAAATGTATTTTCCATATTTCTCACAGTAAACTCCTTTAGCTCAAACCTCTGGCGATCAGATCAGTAAAAGAACAATTTGTTTCCTTCAGCTGACTTCATAGAGGCTCATGCAGAATCTAAACCCTTCTCGTCTTGTCTTTTGTTGACACTCAACTCACCAACCAAGGGACCTTCACGTGTACACTTTTCTAATGAACCTCTTGAGTTGCAAGACAGTTAGTTGTCCTTCTGTAATTTCCTGATGATAGCCGAAATTGCGTTTTGTCAACCATCAGATCCAGCTTAGTGGTAGTGGAAGATGATGGCTGCTTGGAGGATCCATATTCATCAAAGATTTCCCAAATGTTTGTCACGGTAACGCCAGTCACCACAACAACTAGAGTTAACACCAGTTTGTTTCGTTTGTCAGGAAAAAACAGATGTTCTGGTAATGTAAGTTTGTAAACTTACTACAACCCGCAATGATGCATTTCGCACATATAACATGAAACACTGCAAATTACCATGTCCATCTTTTATCAAAAACGTGGATTTGTCCCTCTCCGGTTGTCTTCTGTCCACTCATTCAAAAGCAGGAATGAAATCGTGTTGTTTCGAAAATTGGAAGCACACAGCTTGCTTACTTCCAACGCCATCACAACGGAATATTACTCAGTCAAATGTGAAATATTTCTCAAATGGCCAAGCTTGCCTAAATCCATGTCTGATTAAACTCAAACGCCATAATAAAATCTAGCTTCTCCTCAACTTTGTGCATAATTTATCCTTCGAAACAAAGACATTTCTTGGACTTTCAATTTCCGATTTCCTCAGCGACTGATTCGCCGCTGAAGTTGCTTGCTATTTTTAACTCGAATTGCGAAGCCTACATGTCTGCATGCTCTCAAATTTTAACATATATTTCGCCGTCTGGTGAGAACTCCATATTATCTCAATAAATCACTACCTTTTCAGATCGATTGCTAGACAGTCACAAACAGAATGATAGCCGGGTGTGTAGCCGTTCGGTGAAAACTGGGAACGCAAGTCGGAAAAACAGAAAAGTTGACGGCAAAAGTTCACCATAAAGTTAACTACCATCAGTAAATATGTCGATAAAATGGACCGAAATTCACGTGTTTATGGTTACTCTGCGAATCAGCTCTCAAGTTAATTCAACTTGAAATCAAACAAAAATCTAATTAAGGCTGGGAATATTCCTGTTTATTCCCAGCCTTCACATACTAGTCAGCGCTTATCGTTCCGACTGGAAACTCTGTGGTATTGTCACGATTCTGTTTGCTTTCACCTGTGGTGGATTACCACGGTCAAACCGGGATTCTACAATGCCTACTGAAACCACATCTCATAGACTAACGTAAATGCACATGCGTTATTGAGATTAGGGTTTCTGTGTATATCTCTTCTGACGTCACCAGCCCCAGCTCGATTACCGTCAACGTAACGGAAAGGTGCTGATGGACTCATTCTGGCCACCTGCGGTTAATTCGGAGATTACGAGAGGAAATGCACCTTCTTACACAGTGGTTCAACCAACCGGGTAGAATACAGCTCTACTGTCACGCAACCACAAGTTCTTGATTAAACTTGATGAAGGCATTCTAGTCTGCCGAGCCTTATCAGACAGATGCTGACGATGGGCAATAAACTGCGTTAGCGTTTTCCTACGAAGCCGGCAATGTAAAACCCCAATTTTGCCATGGAGACGTTTAGTGACACGCAGTCGTGCGTACGGTAGGCTAATTGCAAACCAGCAAGGGAAGTTTTTGAGAAGTCCTCGAAAATTGTAAACGCCCATAACAGTAGGTTGATTCCGAAGAAGTCCAGTCGCCGGTGCAGCCTACAGCGCACTTGACTTCCGATGTGACTGAACGGATCGTGCCGTAAAAACACCGAATGCACTGCTGTGCAATTCACAGACAGTAGAATCTACTAAGTAATGACATATCCACCACTCTGATTGGTTGGTATAAAGATGAATTCATATTATTTTGAGTTCCTTTTGGATGAATCGGTGCAAAATGAGTGCGTCTAACACTCTTTATGTTCTAAATGGTTTGCTCAAACACCTGTGGAGAACTAATTCTTTTGACATCCTATAGTGACCTACCTCCGTTGAGGCTTGCCGACGAATGCGCCGTAGAACCGGCGAGAGACCCAAGGTTGCTCAGGAAAATACCATTTAAAATACCGTTTCTCGCAGGGTGTATGCGGTAAGATCAATGTTTTTGTCAATTCCCCTGGTTTTTTGAAAAAGAATAAACGGAAGTCTACTAGCAATAAACTCCGAATTACTAAGATTGCCCAACCGGAAAATATACTGATGTGATTATCTGATTTCCATCAGACACATTATCCCCTCCTAGTTCGACGTTAGAAACTTGTCATTGTATGACCATATTATGTTTACGCAATTTTACAGGACAATGCTTGATTAGGCTAATGAAGAACCCACGTGCGTACCAGTTGAAAAACCAGTTCCATTGGAGTCCAATAAGTACTTAAAGAACCGTTCTTGAAGGCAAGTGGATTACCTGCGATTAGTCAAAGTTTTTGACTAGAAAATGAGAATTTTCCCAGCCAGTAGTTTGACCCTTGACCAAATAATGATGAAAAATTATGGTGACTACACTTACAGCTTAGGGTTTTACCGGTGTTCTAGTCAACATCCGGTGTGCTACCACAAAATGCAACTGTTAAGGGGAATGAGATTTAAAAAATCTCCTAATGTTTAGGGTGAATGGAGCATCTGGAACCAACTTTTCATACAAAGATGTGTATGTGCAGAAGATATCTATATCAGATGACTACAGCAGGTTTCAGTAAACAAACGAACTGAGTAGTACTACTGAAGTAGAAGACAACATGAGACTAAGTTTTCAAAGTCGGATTGGTGACGAAAGAAAGTAGAAATATGTTAAACCATGAGGAACCCTGATACTTCGGTTTTTCAGCTTGTCATACAGGCAATAGTTCTGGGCGCCTCTGAGGCAAATTTAGATGTTGGTGAACTCTCTAAACCATTAGTTAACTCGTTGGATATTCGTCATTCTAACCTCAATGAAATTAAATCTCTGAGTTCATTCCACTGAAGGTCTTTATAAGGCATTTGTTAACTCGAACACAATCAGTGACTTCGTCCTGAGAATGGAAGCTCAAATCAAAAACTAAGAGCTAGACTATTATCAGGGGCAAGAATTGGACACAGACTGAAGATGACAGATATACCACTTTTGTGTAACCCCTCAAAACCACTGGAAGCAGAATCGTTCAGTTATTTCCTATCACTGGCATTCTGTTCTAGTAACAACGTGTCAGTAGCTTTGGAAGCTGTATTTCTGCCCAGCTTACTGTAAAAAGATTGCACAAATGACGTACTCTAGGACCAATCTTTGTGAGTGGATTAACGAACCAACGGTAACACTGAAAAGTATTTTTGAGCAGATAGCCCATCTATGAAGTTTTTCCAGGGTAACTCTGAGGTCAGCTGAGCGAAAACGACCGTTTGAGAATAATGCAACAAACAAGCAAGGGGTACATCGCCAATGAACAAAATTGACTCACGGAAGTGCGGGCAATAAGATGAAACGGAAATACAATGGAACCGCAAACAAGCAAGTGGGGAGAGTGGTACTCGTCGACACCCCAACTCGTTCAAACAAGCATTTAAACGCCTCCAATAGGTCACGACAGAAAGGTAATGGGAATTCAAACATAATCAGTAATGAGTAGCTCGAGTCGCTACGTAATCCTATTCACAATCTCTGATTTTACTGTCAGTGGGGAGTAAGTGGGTGATCGGAGTCGCTCGGTCAACTTGGTGGTGCACGAGCTGAGCGACAACACTTTATGTATATACGTTGAAATCATACTCTGAGTTGTGTGTGGACGTTAGATGTAATATACCTCAGGACAGGGTTTTTCGGTGGGAGAAGCGTATGAATAGGAGTCATCAGAGCAAGCGGTTTCGAGAAATGTCTTATAGTGATAAACAACCATGTAGCTCCTCTGAGAGTTCCGGCTGCAACCATGTTTTCCCCGTTTGTCCGTTCTGTATGCAGGTTTTGAATGCGTATACTATCGGGGACCTGATGAGATCTCAGCTCCGTTTCCTTTATTTGTCTAATTAATTGCACGCAGTTGATGCTCGTTCTTTTTCTAGCGAGTCATCTATTACTCAGTCCTTCAAGTTCGTTTTGTTTGCACCTTTCTGAGAGCTGTTTAACGTAGCCGAAATTTCTACGCATTTCTCACTTGGTGCGGTTTCGAGTACCGCAACCTAGGTTAGAGACCAAATTACGTGTTCACCTCCTCTTAGTGAGTGCCGTTACTTTCGGACTACATTACAGTCAACTACTCAACATATTTCCAAACAGTGCTAGAAAGATGAGATTCGTTGCCAAAACTCAACGCGTTATTTTATTTCGTTGTTTATCGGGACTACAACTTGATTATTCTTCAGAAAAGGTGCTCCAAACTGTTAGTAATTGAGGGCAAAACGCATACCAACTCATCGATACCCCTTTTTCTCCGCCAGCATATTGAGACAAAAAGTAGTTGTCGGTTCACTGACAAGCAACTGTCTAGATGTTAGTAAGAACTGTTCAATGACGTCGGTTACCGCAGGAATATCTGCGATCGCCGATGACAGGCACTGCAGTCGAACTGCATATTGGACATAGGCGAGCAAACCTTGATCAGCATCCGATGCGTATCCAAATCGATGAAATCTGGAAAATCGCACCTGGAGTGTGTCTAAATCCCCTTAGCTGCGTTCGAGTTCAGAGACGGTAGTTGGAGAACAGACCGACTTAATCATAACCATTACGTGTTCAATCCACCGTAAAATTGTTTCGAGAAAGACGAGGTGATTACGCCAGAATTTCATTCTGAGAATGGAATGCTGCCGTTGACAAGTATTCGCTCGGATACAATTTCCCTCAAATGAGGAACAGTTAATTTGAACACAGAAAATGCAGAGAACATTTACAACGTATGCTACTTAGAACTGTTTTACTTGAATCAGTTAAGCTACTTGTGAGTAGTATATATAATACGCATGAAGGTTGACTGTTTGAATCCCTTCGTACTAGAATTGGTGCGGAAATCTTACAATAACTAAGTAGAGTATCGAAAATCACAGTGAACACCGAATTTAATAACACATGGAGCTGGTCTTAAGTGCATACGAAGAAGGTCGGCCGCACTCCGACTGTTTCACTTTGTAGTGCTAGTTCCTGAATTCGTACGCCCAGAGCTCCCCAAACTTTTGTTACCGTGAGTCGGAAGTCGCAGAGAGAAAACGATGAACCTGCAAACGAAATTCATTTATTGATTTACTTACCGTCCACAACATACTTCAACGTAACAATCGAGGGGTGCTAGAGAGCTGGACGTGAGAGCACCTTGAGCACAACCGCACAGCAGCCGCCAGAGTGGAAGAGAGCATCGACAGAAAATTCCAGTCGAACCCCAGAATTCGAACAAGCATTAGACTGGCTAAGCGGCGTTCCTAACGCTAATAGCTCAGCATTGTTATCCTGGTGAATGCAACCTACAACAGTGGCGCGGATTCATTATACCGCTACCAGTAAAACTGCGATAGCTATGCCGGCACACTAACTTTGATGCTAGTGGTTTGTAGTGAATTGACTTTCACAAGGTAATGTGAACCGGCGCAGTGGTACTGGTAAGGCAACTTTTACGTCGCGCGGAGTTTAGAATTTTGGTGACGTCGAAGGTGATTTCACTACAGCATGAGACACCTGTCGATTTCGCAGGTGAACTACCGTCAGCTTATGTATTCCTGAGCTACTTGAAACTTGTTTCTCGTCACAATGTTTTGTTTAGTTACACTGCAGTTCTTTCATTCTACCCTCACAGATATTAAAATTGGTGGTTATTTATAATGTGTACTGATGTCCATAACGTGTTTATAGGAAATAAGGACGTCACGCACTAAATGATAAACATAAGTAACGGTTATTGTTTTGAGCGTCCATTTTTAGCTTTCTCCCGAAAACTGTATGTTAGTTCATATAACGTTTCGTCGTAGCTTTATTTCTAGATGGAATTTTCTAATTTATTGATTTTCGAAATCACATGTCCTAGCAGCTGCTGGTAATTTTTACCATTTCATTCTCTTTTGTGGTTGTTTTAATTACCTAATAAATTTCCATCTCCTGTCTAAGGATGCATCATCCCATAATATTGTCTGGCGGGTTGCTTTGAGATGAAGTCCATAGGAGGATCCAGAACGCCAACATTTGACTGTGTAATTCTGGATCACACTTATCATCTCACCAGTTTATGTTGTTAAAAAACGTGTTAAGAAAACGTTTCTCACTTTCGAGCGTTCATGGGCATATAA
Organism: Paragonimus westermani; assembly: GCA_008508345.1. NCBI lineage: Eukaryota > Metazoa > Platyhelminthes > Trematoda > Plagiorchiida > Troglotrematidae > Paragonimus > Paragonimus westermani. Next base: position 1,663 of record QNGE01005098.1, on the reverse strand, counting down.
CTCCCGAGTTTCCGATGTTGGGTGAACAAGAGCGATAAGAAGTTGGCCCATAGGAGCTGTCAGTTAAGAGAAGGGTTGCAGGAAAAAACATTTTGAACCGTCTTTTGGATGTCGTCCATGCGTTTAGTTGCCGCCATCCGAAGGTGGTCGCGCTGCTTGGGAGACATCAGTGTCTGATTTACACGACTTCGTCACTACGTCACAATAATGATTCACCAAAATTGACCAACGTTGATTCAGCAGCGTATACGGTCGACCAGTTACAAAGGTAAGAAGTGAACCAATTAAAGAACTGACTAATCTAGACTCCTCTAGGTTAGTACAGAAGTAAGGGTGTAATGCAAACTGAAATCAAATGAGTAATAATAACATATACAAAATGGTACCTCTACGTCGAAATTCCAGATTGGCGAGTTCCCAGTGTATTCCTATCTAAAAGATGAGTAGAAGGGAAAGGCAAGCAAATTGTCAAGCAGAATATTCTGAATTCACTTAAGCTGAAAGGTGACATGTGCATCAGTCTGTTTTCCAAAGAAGGTGTTGACAACTGGATGCACGCTTAGGCTTCAGCATAGAAAGCCATTTGAAAATGAATCTCCCAGTATGTAATGAATGATGTTCGAACGCACACACTTGACTGATATTTTGTAAGCCTTACTGGGTACAGAAAAAGTTACCGATTGCAAGTAATAATCAAAACTGGATACGGTGGTAAAACGAAGAAGCATGGATTAATTGTTTTTCACATCTGACTTTGTCGTACTGTTAAGCAGAGAAAAATGGAGCTATTCACAAAAATATTCGCATTGCAAAACTCTCGTGAATACGGAACATGTGATGTTCGTCACTGTACCTATTTCTCATTATTGTTGTTTTATTAAATTGCCGACAATAAGCTGTGCAACCGCGCTCGAGAGATAAATACCTGATTTTCTCAGTTCGGATGTTATTACTACTGTGTAGGAGCTAGCCCTGGGGTTCAGCCAAATTAATCACTTCGTTTATTTATTTCTGCAACCATCACTTTTGGCGTCGCGCGCTTCTGTAGCTTCTCATGATGAATTCCTGTCCGCCTGAAATTCTGAATATCCCTACTTCGTCCAAGGAAATCGAAGACTACTTAGAACGATTTGAAATATGGTGTATCACTGACAAACAGCTCAAGGCAGAAAAAAGTCGCTCACTTCCTCACCGCAATTAATAAACATGCATACAGCTTGGTGAAGAACTTGCCATTTCCTGATTCACCAATTTCTCTTGCTTGCATATACCTGAGAACACTGCTGTTCTCATGTGCACAGCCTGTGCATTTTGAACCAACTGAACCAGCCAGTTTTCGTAAGCTTGTGAGAAAAGAAAACCAAAATATCAGGCAGTTTATCCCCAAAATCCAGGTTGAAGCAGCTTGGTGCAATTCCGAAGACCAATTGTAAACCCAAATTCTTGACCGTCTAATCACCACAGTGAATGTGCGTGATCTGCAAGGGAAGTTTATACTGCTTCCGAATTCCCTTTTTCAACAGGCTAAGACATTACACGGACAGTATAAGGAGTTGAAAGCTGCTGTGATAAAATAGGTATTCCTATAAAATAGGTGTTCGCCCCAGTTAACATGACTACCGCCAACGAATAGGTTTGTAGAGTTTTTTCTTGGTTTTGTTCA